>CM061232.1:45553484-45588907 GCA_030844895.1 Ambrosia x helenae | reverse complement strand
ACGCTTCGATCCCAGCTATTGAATGCTCAATAATCAGTTTTGAAGCATCAAATTAAATGCGAAGGCATCAATTGAATTCAACCATGAATGGCAGAAGAAATTGATTAGTTTTATTAGGTGATATAGGTTAAAAGAACTACAGAATGTGGGGAAATCGAGCATACACAAGGGTAGGGATGGAACATTTTTTCTATATTGCAAAGGAGGAGTTGAGTGAAATGTCTAAAATACCCCTCTAAGTGTCTTAATTGTCACTAACATCCCTATAATACCCTTAATTTCTTGCTTAAATATGTTATATATGTTGCTTCTTAAGTTGTATGGAGGTGAAAAATGACCATGTTGGCCATCACTCCCTCCTTAATAATATAATAATAATATAATAATATAGATTAGACCAAGTGTAATATGATTAATGCCCCTTGGCGTTACCAAACCCACGTCAACCACAACCTCCATCTCTTATCCCATTCAGGCGTTACCAAGTTAATCGCGCCCTTCTTTCGCGCCCCTCACGCTCCATCGCATGGTGACATTAACCAGAAACCCCCCATTGCCTGCAAATGTCATGCTAAGACGTGTGGATGTGGGGGAAATGCCCCACACCTCCTAATGCCCACTATAGTCGGCCTTATGACATTTTTCATTTAATACAATGTTGAAAGCGCACATTATATATATAGTGTTGTTGTAAGTTATGCTTATTGGGTTGTAATGTGCTTTAGCTTATTGTACACAATGCTTGGATGGTGTATTCTCATCATCATTCCTTGTGTATAAATACATATGTATATATATATATATACCAATGACTCAAGTTCATTCTAAGACATTCAAATGATCTTTAAAGTACCTATTGAATGGAAGATAAAAGTCAATCTCGGATATTGTTCAAGTAGTAAAAAAGATTAAAAAAAAGACTGAACTCTAAATATAATTTCCATTTACCTTCTCGATGTTCTCCTTTTACTTTCTTCGTTAAAGAAGTTTTGGTATTCAGTGAGGGGTACTGGCCAAAAGGTTATTATATAGCTATTAAAGGTCAGTATGTCATTGAACCATTCCTAGAGGCAATGGATATGCAACAAGCACAAAGAGTTGATAGCAACCATTCCTAGAGGCAATTGATGGAAGGAACAATACCTCTACAACTACAATGGCTTTTGTTAGCACCAACCATGATCAAAAGCAACCTGTGTCTTCACACCTACTTCAAATCCTTACCCACGACATCTACTTAGCCTCGTTTATGAAGACCGGAACAACCTCGCTTAAAGCCCTCATGTTTCTCTATCATTAACCGCGATTGCTACACCTTTTCCAACCATTATTTACTCAACCACACGCCCCAAATAGCCTTTCCATTCCTTGACATTTTATGTGACCCCTGTCACGGATTTTGAGTTTACCAATCTTGTCCCTCTTTGGCTTTTTGCAACACACTTCCCTCTCATGCTCTTGCCTCCTTGCATTACTTCATGCAAGGTTGTGTACGTGTGTAGGGACCCGAAAGACGTGTTGGTTTCGAAATGGCATTTCTTGAGCAAACATAGATCAAAAGATTTGCCTCCCGTTTCGTTGCATGATGCGTTTGAGCTTTTCTGCCAAGGGATTTCGCAGTACGGGCCAGTTTGGGAACATGTTTTGTCGTACTGGGACACGCGCTTGGAGTCTCCGGACAAGATTCTTTCTTAAGGTACGAAGAAATGAAAAAGCAGCCTGTAGTCGAGGTCAGAAAGCTGGCGGCATTCATGGGGAAGCCGTTTACGGACGAGGAAGATAAAAAGGGGTTGGTTGAGGAGATTGTGAAAACTATGTAGCTTTGAGAATTTGAGTAATTTAGAGGTGAATAAGAAGGGTTCTGAAGAGTTGGGAGCATTAAAGGTGAAGGTGGAGAACCATGAGTTCTTTAGGAAAGGCGAGATCGGAGATTGGAAAAACTATTTGAGTGAGGAGATGAAAGAACGGATTGATCGAATCACGAATGATATGTTGAAAGGTTCGGGTTTAGTACTGGGTTCAAGCGACTGAGCCCAACCAGCCAATAAAGTCTTTAAACTAGTTGTTATAAGTTATTGTTATTATCTTGTTCTTCCAGCCTTGTTATCTATTTGGTATCCGATTCAATAATGAAAAAAGGAGTGAAGTTTATTATTATTATTATTATTATTATTATTATTATTATTATTATTATTATTATTATTAGTGTTGTATCAAAGCTCAGGGAGTGTTCACTTCTGAATCGTGTGTCAATCTCTAAGCAAACTAATATTTGAATTAACTAGTGCATATTACTAATATTACATATGTGTCTTCACGGAACCCCATTGATTCTATTATTATTTAACATGATCCAACACGAAAATTTTAATGTTTGTCTATACACAATATCTGACCATGGAAAGAAGGTGAACTCACTGGAAAAAAAAAATCATGGGTCCAATACCTGTGTTCCAAGGAGAAGGATATCAATACTAGAGTCTTTGAGGGAAGAGTGTTTCAAGGCATCGAACCCGTTGATGGTGATGTCAATGAAAATGATGAAGATTACACTCAGGTCAAATATGTAAGAAAGAAAGATGCTCATGCGATGGCGATCATACAACAACTCGTACATATTATCTGTTATATTCTTGAATCTTGGGCAAACACATCAATAGAGAATGTTTGGTTCAGGTTTGAGTTTGATCCAACAACCTATGAACACGACTCGTTTACCACTCCTATGCATATATTACACATTCACTAACACACTTTTTTTGCATTGTATGTGTGTGTACACACACATGCAATAAAAGAAAATAAAAATGTTAATTGACCCTATAGAGATGACATGTGATCGGTATAGGTGAATTGTTCTTATTGTTATTAATATTTATTAATCATTAATAAAAGAAAATAAAAAATAATTTCGAGTGTCGTCCTCTAGGTGATCAAGATCTTTTTTAAGTTTTTATTAATTTTTATCCCTAGTAAAAGAAATAAAAAATAATTTGCTTTATAGAGGCGAACATGCCATCGCTATAGTTGAAAACGAATTTTGTTTTTTTAACTTATTAATATCGATTTAAAGAAAAGAAATAAAATAAAATACTTATATCCCACAAAATGTTGAAACAAGGTTTTCAGAGAGATCCACAATGTTGAAAACAGTTTGTTTTTTTTTTTTAACTTATTAATATGGATTTAAAGAAAAGAAATAAAATAAAATACTTATATCCCACAACATGTTCTTGAAACAAGGTTTTCAGAGAGACCCACAATTTTCACCGTTCCTATTACGACCGACGACTTATCATCGGAAAACAATAAAAAAAAATAATTTTGTCAGGACCTTTACTGACGACATGGTTGTCTAGGAAAGGTGACCTAGATGTCGGCAAAAAAAGCCTCTCGCATCAAAATAGATTTCTTGTAACGTAGTTTTTTTTTGAACGGCGAACGGAATTTATCAGAACTCCCTTCAGAGTCCATACTCAATCAAATCAGAACCCCTTTCTACCTAGCATAGCCAAACATGTAAGGGAGCTCCTGGTTTCACCAGTTCTGGGAAAAGCCGACTATCCACCCACCTGAAAGCATGACAATGGAATTATCGGTAAAACCCGGTGCTCTCAAGAATCAAACCCATAACCATTTAATCATAAGTCTTCTATCATTGAGTCTCCACACAACTCTACCATAATAAGGTGGTTGGTAATAGATTTCTTGTAGTGACTTGGGATATTTTGATAACGGAGTTCAAAGAGGATTCATATGTTTGACTAGTTTGATCACTTATTCTGTTAGGCACTATTGGCCCTTCATCTTTAACGATCAATTTCTTTATTTTAGTCGTCCAATTTTTTTTTCTTTGTCTTAAGACCAAGGTTGTAGAAATCCTGATTAATCACCGATTAGTCGGTAATTAATCGCTACTCCTCGCTTTACTGATTAATTTTGGGCTAATCACTCAATTAATCGGTGTCGCGATTAATTACCGATTAGTCAGACCAAATTGGTTCTAATCAGACGTAAAAAACTCAAAATTAGTTAAAAAATGAATTCGAACGGGTAAAAAATGGAGCAAATTAATCAAATAAGATAAGGTCTTACCGCAAATAGGATGATAATCCATGACTTAGAAGCAAAATCAATGAAACTCTATGAATTCTAGTTGCATCTTTTGATTCCACACAATGAAAGAAGGAATGTGGAGGAATAAACGAGATATGGTGAACGATGGATGTGTTTAGGGTTATTTAAGTTTAGGTATTTTAATATTTAACCCCCCTCCATATTCACTAGTTTATATTTGGCCCCTAAACTTCTAAATTTTTATACATATAAGGTATACAATTAGTATTATACATGTATAAATTTGAAAAAATATATATAAAAATCCAATGGGATTAATCTCGATTAATCCTGATTAATCTCGACTAATCCCTAGTCGGTACCCCACAGACCGACTAGCGCCTAGCGAGTTCTACAACACTGCTTAAGACTCACAAATTCTCAATCAATAACACCCATGCATATATTATATTATACTATATATTAAAATAGAGTGTCGGTGCTACAGTAACACTGTAGATCTACAGTTTTTTTTCTTTTTCTTTTTTGGTTCTCTTCCTGCGTCACGGTTACCATGGTATTTTCGCTTTTTTTGTGAGTGTTGTCTTTATGTGTTTTTTTTGTCTTTATATATGTAGTAGGCTTAGAAATAGGTTAGGAATATTGGTTTAACGGGCCATACCGGACGGTGCAACCGGGTATGTCGGGTGGTTCAACCGGTTGTACTAGGTGGTTCAACCAGCCGATATGAATGGTTAGGAATATTAGTTCAACCGGCCATACCGGACAGTTCAACCGGGTATGTCGGGTGTTCAACCGGTCGTACCAGGTGGTTCAACCTGTTGAACATATGTAGTAGGCTTAGAAATAGGTTAGGAATATTGGTTCAACCGGCCATACCGGACGGTTCAACCGGATATGTCGGGTGGTTCAATCGGTTGAACCGGCCGGTATGAATGGTTAGGAATATTGGTTCAACAGGCCATACTGACGGTTCAACCGGGTATGTCGGGTGGTTCAACCGGTTGTACCAAGTGGTTCAACCGAACCGTTGCAATGCGTGAGATTGGTTTGTATAAATTTTGTTAAAAATGGGTTTTCCCAGCGGTGAAGCGCGGGTGTTAAACCTACTTATTATGTATTATTGGAAATGGAAGATGAATAGTAACTTAAGCCAATAATACATATATATATGTTGTAAAACAACGGCCTACTAGCAACCCATACATGAACTATAAGAATGAAGATTATAAGAACAAAGATAGAAATCTATGATAGAGAATATAGAACTCTTTTCATTGATCTATCTATGAAATACAATAGCCACTATTTAAGGGCTATAACTTAATACAACTTAAATGAGATATGGAAAGTTAGGGATATGGATAGTCATATAATTATATATATTTATAACACTCCCCCTTGACTATCCACGTGATAAAAGAAAATAATGTATTATTCTTTCTAATACGCTTGGTGATGCTGCCTCGTTAAAACCTTGCTAGGAAAACCCATTGGGATAAAACCACAGCTAAGGGAAAAAGAGTGTAGCGCGTATCTACTCCCCCTGATATTTCCGGATCAGTTATGTTGCCTCGTTAAAAACCTCACTAAGAAAACCCGTTGGGACAAAACTTTGTGAAGGGAAAAATAGTGCACCGCTTCTAATACTCCCCCTCATTTTAATATGTATCTTTCGAATGATTGTGTCAATCTTCTATGAAAGTTGCTCAAAACTTTTTGTAGCTAATGAATTGCCTCTTGATCTCTTTATGTACGATTCTTTAAACAAAGCAATGATGTATGATCTTCATGTGAGACTTCTAGTGACTCTTCTCGTATATGCGTGCCATGGAATCAACGAGTGTGTTGTGTTACATTCCCTGCATTAATAAGACTAACCAAACCCTTTTTTTAGAGGTTAGTAGTGTTACATTCCCTGCATCAAAAAGATTAGCCAACTCCTTTTTTACGGGTTAGTAAAATACAAACTCATATTTTTTATACCTTGAGAGTATCAAAATATTTGATTTTAAATCATTTTAATGTCACCTCACTGGAAAACAAACTATATCTTATTAATACTTTAAAATAAATTAATGATATATCTAGTTGTGTATAATGTGCACGAAATATTGCATCGATTGCACTTAACTATGGTACTTATCCACTGATAATCTTTATTTAGAATATGATAATAATAATAATAATTCATTTTATACCAAATGTTTTAACAATCTCCAACTTTCTTAGAGATTGACCTTCGGATATTAAAATGCCCCAACATCTTTTGGATGTAACTTGATAAAAATATGATTAACAAATGCTCAACCTGCACACATCTCGTTAGGACATACACCAGGACATATGATAATATGATCAACATATCTTATATCACATGAACGAGTACATCATATTCATGTCTTTTGCCTCAGAGATAATCACCAAGTTGATTATACCATGTCTGAGTAAGGTATTTTAGTTCATATATAAAAATTGTTAAATTCATATAATATATTTCTCAACCCTTTAATTCCAATGCCTCAATGCATTTACAATCAGTCATGGAGTTCCTTCCATGTTAACCAATCATGTACGTTAATGAGCTCTTCAAGAGTTTTGTTGCATAAAACATATTGTTTTCCATATCATAATCAAAGAACTCGTTACTTGTTTCACTTCCATTTCGTATTGTACCATCTTACATACTTTATAATCACCATATGCTTATTACTGTATAGGAATTACATCCTTAAGATGACTGCTTTTAAGCACTAAATTGCCTCATGGAACTCATCATGAGTTCCTATTATATTTAAATTTATCAATGTATACAACATATATAATGTATTTGGATCCAAATCTGTATACAACAGTTACATCGTTCTCGATAACTTGATTTACATGATTTTGAAAACTTAAATCCTTTAGGGATATTTTCATGTAAAATTCATTATCATATCTATACATATAATAAACCAAAGCAATTTTAATGACATGGCACTCAAAGAGGCATTCTCCCCTTGAGTGTGCCATGTGGCATGACATGTCATTTTTTTAATAATTTATTTAAACCCTATTTATCAAACTAACCCCATCCTTTAAACCCTCAGTTGCATCGGACTATAATATTGCAGCCTCAGTTGCTGCCACATCTCGTGTTTACAACTCATTACGACCCGATACGGTGATTATTTGTATAATAATTAATTACAGACAGAAAAACTTACTCCCCCATGCAGGTGGTGTTTTACTTTGCATCCGTTACGTACTCCTGCATTCATTGAGATCAATGCGTTGCATCAGTTTGGTTAGTTTGCCAAGAGAAAGGTCCCGGTTTTAGAGGCAATAAAGAAAGATCAACGGAAGTGTGGTCAGTTTGGAGGCAGGTTATTAGCCATTGTGACTAACAATAATGAGAAACCATAGGTTATTGCTGCAAAGTTGCAGGCCATGAGTTACAACTACAACTCGCTCATGAACCATGTTAGGATTTATCAGCTAGAGGTATATATAGTTCTAGCCAAGGTTTTTAACCCGGACCGTACCGGCCGGTCCGACCGGGAAACGGACCCCCGGCCAGTCCGGGTTGATAGTTTGGACCGGGAATACACTGACCGGTGGTTGACCTGGCGGTCGGACCGTGAATTTTGACGGTTGAACCGGTTTTTTAACTTTTTTTTTTGGGTTTTGATGAGATTTTTTGGGCCGGTTCATTGAGCCGGCTGGACCGGTGAACCGGCGGGGGCTTCAGTTCGACGTCCGGTCCAGTTCTGAAAACATTGGTTCTAGCACTGTTCTAATGCAGACCGAAGAAAACTTTTGGATGTTGGCAATCAAAAAACTCTTGAAACTTGGCTGGTTCTTCAAGCACAAAAATGTTGGCTACACAAAACACAAATCAGACCGAAGTTAGTTACCTTTTTATGTAACTAGCAATGATGCAAAACCTCTCTTTTGGAATTTCCTTATTTTTTAGGTAATGTACTAATGTCAACTGAAGTATGAAATACAGTCACTTTCTTGACTCAATATATGATTTATGTCCGCAGATATATCCTAGCCTTAACAGTGTAGTCTAATATTTTATGATTTTTTAAGAGATATGAATCCAAGTTGAACACATGTAATTGTTCTTATTGAACGACCAAATTGATGGAGGCCACCTGCATATGCGATTCTTCAACTGTTTCTTTCATGCCACCCTTTTATTTTCTTTGTTTTCTTTATTTTCATTGTTATTAATTTGTGCACGTATAAGTTGTACATAATAAATATTCAGTTCGAGGATTCATACTTGAAGAAATCGAAGAAACCCGAATCAAAAGATCCGATTTCCATCCGGGTTTCTCTTCAGAACAGCCACTTCTGCTCTCCAAGTTGATCTTCCACTCTCACTCCCTCATCATTGTTATAGCTTTTTTTTTTCCTATCACTTAACCCATGAAGTTTTACAGGTTGAAGGAGCTTATTTTGAAGATGGAAAATTCTTAAGCAACTGGAATGCATTTTGTCACTCTAGAGGTTACTATAATTAGTTAAGTTGAATTTCTTTTTCATATATGAATTTTGAATATTGAATCCATCATTATTTTTGTTAGGTTGTATAGAGAATGCAGATATTGCAGATTATCATTATCATATGTTCTTGGTTCATTACTCTTTATCTATCAATCTCATTGACATTGACTTTTTTTAGACCATTTTTGTATTTAAAATTTGGACTTATGTAATTTAGGGAGACATTGAGTTAATGCATTCCCTTGGCATACAATCATACAGATTTCAGTTTCTTGGGCTAGAATTCTTCCAAGTATATATCGAATCGTACCATCGCTCAATTACTTCCATTATCTTGTCACTGAGTGTATAGGAACAATATTCCTCTTGCAGGCAATACCGAGTTATAGTGTTCGAAGAGATATATTTGATTGAAACACATGCTAAAGAAGAACGTAAAAAAAACGAGTAGCACAAAAGGCTGCAATCGAAGGTTACAAACAGTTCCATTTATATAATCAATAGCCTGTAATGAAAATTAAATTATGAATATTGTGAGTGATAATTTGTTTTCATTGTTGTCATCTATCTTTTAGGATATCAACCACGACACTAATTATCAAACTTTTAAAAGAATATGGGGCCATGATCCAAGGTTTGAGGCTTTGGACAAAAAAGAACGTGAAGCATTACTAAAAGAAAGGGAGTTCTTATATTTATTGTCAAATTTTATAAATAAATCTTAGCAAAATGTGCTACAGTGAGTATGTTTACAATACATAATTTTACATTTTAGTAAATTAATGGGGTTTTTTACGACAGGTTTACTTTCACGCCAACGGTTGAGCATTGTAGTATGGCGACTATAACTGGGGTTATATATTACTTAATTCGATGCCTACATAGTTATTTCACTCAGCGGTATGTTTAACTTATTTACTATTTTTGTTTTTTTACTAATATTAGATTTTTCAACCCCGGGACGCTCCCAGGGTATAATCTAGTATTTAGGATATCATAATATTCATTAGATGCAACATGCGCCGAGTCAAAACACTAGTTCATAACATTCGAAGTCTTTTGCCTATAAATTAATTTAGGACTTGTGTGTTTGGTTAACACATGTACTGTTAAAGTTAGTGTAATGCATTGTGCTAGTGTTTTGAATTTACGTGGAAATCAAACCAGAAATAAAAATCAGGAAGAAAAATTGAAAAAAAAATGTAACTACGACACTTGCGGCATAAACTTCAGGTCGATCACCGTGGCTATACAATGGTTGTGTAATTATGACAACTAGTTGATTTTTAGTCCGCGCGTTACGCAGGAGGCCAACATGTACAAAAAAATGCCGTAAAAATGAAAGTTTCTGTTTAGAAACCAAAGGGTCACTTCACTAAAGTCGAGAAATAAGAAAGGCACAAAGATTGTTAAATAAAGTAAAATATAAAATTTTGTTGTTATGGCCATTGGGGTTGGTGGTCCAATGGTAGAAGCAAAGCTTCTAGGAACACCTAAGAGGGAGGTCATGGGTTCAAGTCTCATAAGGAGTAGAAATTAGAAAATTGCCGTTCAAAAAAAAATTAAATAAAAAATTTGTTGTTATGATTTAAAATGCGGAAAACTAGATGTCAGTTTAAAAAATAAATGATAATATTGAGCTTCTTGATTTTCTCAGATTGTAAGTCAATGATGAAATTAAGGGGCATTTCTTAATTTTTTAAGATCGTATATCATAATTGGTTTTTCTTTTAAACGGAAAAGGAGACTTTCATTCCACCAAAGAACTAGCAAGAAGCTAGAGATACACCAAAAAAAAAAAAAACTAAAAACATGAAACATACATCACCAAAACATAAACACCTAAAACTAACCGAAAGAGACCCCAGAACTATGCTAACCGATCAAATTATCGGGACCGGAAACATTACCTTGAACCTTGACACTTTAACACCTATTTTAACCCGACGGCTTCTCCCTTGGATCTTACCATTCTCTTTTCCAACCATATCCATTGTCTCATTCCAAGTGTCACCCGAGTTGGAAAGACTATAAATTTTACTGGCCGAGCCAAGTGACAAATCCAAAGGATCGATTATAGGATGAACCTTCTTTCGAGACTTAGGCGCATAGGACAAGTTAAACGGAAGGGGCGAGCCAACCGTAGTAGAAACCACTTAGCCATCTGATTGACTACCTTGACAACGATAACTTGAGGATTTCCCAGGCGTTGAAACCCTTCCCTTTCACCAACAAAAGAAACTGCCTCCAAATTTTCATAATTAAAAACTGACAACTCCCGATGAGGTTCTAATTGATCAGCGGCATTTCCCGAAGGTTTCAAAATCCCATAAACATTCACCCGCGTCTCCCCACTTTCTTGAGACCTTCCCATAAGCATATTCAAACTTCCTGCAGCCCTCTTGGAACTATCATCCGCATGTGTATGCGAATCCGTAGCAATAGTCGGTCCTATGTCTCCCCCTGACACCTTATCTTTGACACCGGTATCAAATGAATTCCGATCAAGATCTGTTGCCTACGCCGGCGCACCCTCCTGGTTTGAAACTTGGTCGGAATTAAGCAGAAAATCAGGAAACCAATCCCCATTCTCCTCCACAGCCCAAACTTTAATATCGGAATTATTCCAAGATACTGTGATTTCCTCCATGATTTTCCTACCATCAGTCACCAAGGTTCCCAAGCAATCTGAGGAAATGTTTCGATCTGAGCCTGAAGCTTGAGAGTTATGAATCACCTTACCTAAAACACTAGCAATTGAGTCAAAGATAGCGCAGTCCCAAAGATTTATTGGTAGACCATATATTCGGATCTAAGCTACACGTTCAAACGAAACCGTTTGACCTCTCCAAACAACTAAACTAGAGAACCAAACCGACCACCGATCCTTGTCGGTGAGGAAATCATAGGCTGCATCATTATTAATGAATGAGAGTAACACGTATAAACCACCAGCATACCTTAAAGTAGGCGCAGCTATTCCTTCCGTAACTCTCATCTTCGCCAACTTACATAAAGAAGGGACATTACAGGCCTTCCCAATAAGTGAACCGCAACTCCATTGGTTTGAGATATTTGTTTCAATGTCTTGAATTTTTATGACCTTGCCATGCTTGACATCTTTATGCTCTCCAGGTGAAGATAACGATGCGTGAGAATTAGCAAAAGAATAACCAGACACAGACATGAAATTCCTGTTATCTTCCGAGGTGACTGGGTTATTAGCAGGTACTGCGCCAATTTTATTCCCAAGCCTGTCAAATTTCACCAAGTTAACCACCAACCTGTTTTGATTCACCGTGGTATTCCTTAGTGTGGCCTCCAAAATTAACGCATCAACAACATTCTGGAACTTCACAAAGCCAAAATTTCTACCCGCCTTGTCTTTTTTCTTTGCAAGATATATATCAAACACATCCCAGTATGACCCAAAGATGTCGAACAAAGCATTTCTAGAGCAACCATCCGGTAAGTTTGACACGAAGAACGTAGTCGGTTTACCTTTCCTGTAGCTCCTTTCACCCTTGCACCCGCCTCTGTGTTTTCCTTATGCTCTTGATCATCTATTTCACCTTCTTCAAGCTCCGAAGAGCCCTCGGAGGCCATCGTTGTACAGATTAATGATCAAAAGGGGAATAGAAAAAGCACCTGGGCTCACCCATTACTTTACTGGTTGGCGTCACAGGTTGGGGTGGAGGGTCGGTCGGCTTTGTGCAGCGGTGGCGGTGGTGTGTTGTGGTGGTAGGTGGTGGTAGGGGTGATTGGTGAGGTTGTGGTGGGAAGGTGGTGGTGGTGGGGGAGCGTCTGTCGGGTTTTCAAATTTCAAATTTACCGCCTAAGTGGAGTTGTATATCATAATCAGTTACGGTTTGTTTTTTAGTTATGTTTGATGTTGATTCAGACTAAAAAGTAATCACTAAAAAGGGTGGGGTTAGGATACAAAGGGTGTGTTTTGTAAGAAGGGTGAGAAATAATTGTGTTCATTGGATCATATAGATGGATGGATGAGATTAAATGAGTGGCAAACTTGTAAATTGTGTTATAATATTATTAATTAAATGTATGTTGTGGGGGTATAAAGGTAAAAAGCATTTGATTTAAATAAATACTCTCATTAATTAAGTTATTTAACCATGGAATTCTCGGATTCCTTTTGAAAAAAGTCAACCACAATTTAATTCTTGGACTCCTTCCATACGTTTTAGACTAATAGAGGTGAACGGCGATGAGAAGTTAGTTTATAATGAAAGATCCTAAATGTCATTAAAATTCATATGTAAACAAAAAACACAAACCTTTCGAAGTTATCTAGCAAAAAGTGCAAGTCATCTTTATCTTGCTTTTTTCTTTTCTTTTCGATTCATCATCTTGCGTTATTTTTTCTTTTTGTATGTAATGCATATTATGATGTGTTTTGTGATTATCCAATAGTGTTAAAATACAATGTAAACCCCATATAAAACACCATGGGTTTTATGTTTAACCAATAGCGTTAAAACACAATGGGTTGAATGTTTAGCAAATAGTGATAAAACACAAAATGGGTTGTTGCTTTATGTGTTCAGATGGGTTTTATATTTATCCAATATTGTTAACACAATGTGTAAAACTCACTCTAAAGCACAATGTGTTTTATATTTAAACAATAGTGTTAGAACATAAATTGGGTTTGTGTTCAGATGTGTTTTATGTCCATCACAGTCAAAACACACTGATGGATGATTTTATTTTTCCAGAATTCATAGTAATGATGATCAGATGTAGAGTTAATGTTTTTGTTAAAAAAAACCCGAAAATATCTCAATTTTAATTAATGATTTAAATTTCCAAAATCTTGCTTAAGGATACATTTACCTTAATGCCCTTGAATATAAAAAATAATAGTGCCACATGTCACTATGAGATTCCTTCTTACCTTTCTCACAATATAAGGTTTTTGTATGGGAACCCTTATCTCACTAAAAATATGATATTAAATTTTTTCTAAGACCTAGGACATCAAGGTTTAATACTCCGTATTTACTAACTATATATTTTAAAAGCTGAATATTATAATAAAAAATAGTATTTGGTAATTTTCTTTTCTATCCCCTGAATCTTCTCACTTGTTATGGATCATCATCGCGGATTTGCAGGTACCTAAACAGTAAACACCTCCACCTCCCACTCATTTGTCACCGCCACCATTGTTGGTATAGGCGTTGCCCGCCCGATGGCCGCCTTATTCATCATCATCTGACAATGTCGATCCCAAACCATATACAGTCACATACCTTTCTTTCCCTTCTCATCTCCCCCTCTCTCTAAAAACCCTAACTTTAAATCTCTAAAGAACAATCAGAACCAGTGGCGAAGCTTGAGCGAAAATCTCGGGGGGTCGGAAATCACCTGTTACGGGCACTGGCTGACCTAAGATTTTTTTTCATGGGGGCGGAAATTTTCGGAGTAAGTTGATTATCGTTATATGCTAAGCCTTTTCAATTCGGTACAGTCCTTCAGGTCAGATCTGGTCGGGTCACATAATAATAAGATAGTTTCAATTCCCCACTACCATGATGAGTGGGGTCTTAAAATTTCATAATAGGGTGAGAAGAGTTGTGACTTTAACTAACCGAGCTGCAAATGCAACAGAGTGGTGGTAGTTAAGGCAGTCTAGAACTGAATGCGTCTGCTTGGCCATCTTTGGGGGCTTTGAGGGCCTGTCGCGTGGCAGTCCTTGTTCCCCCTGATGAAAGCGACGCCTGTGCGATAGGGGAAGCCGATTATTTGATGTGGCGTTGAGGCGTTCGCATTAAAGCACGCCAAGCCTTCTCTCGACCCAACATAATGTTGTGATGCGAAGTCGCGGGTACAACCACGAAGTCGCACACTTCCGTGCGTTCATCTTTACCGTCGGTCAAAGTGACCGGGAACAAGATCATGCCCCGCTACATGATGACCTTCATGAATAAAGCCCGAGATTGATTCATTGACTGGAACGAAGCGGGCTTTGTCTTCCTCATCCAATTTTTGAAAACACTGATCATACATTACAACAGTGCTACTGCCACCGTCTAGGAACATGTACCTAGTTTCGTAAAGTCCGAAAACAGCGGTGATGACAAGCGGCGCTGTTGATGATAAGCCGCAGCGAACTTTGGGCATAAGGATATCAGCCTCCTTCCAGGCGTCATTGTTTTCCTGGCGGGAGCCCTTGCCTTGTTTTGATTGTTTGCGCTCCCCTTGATTATATTGCAGTGGTGGCGTGGGGGACGATGGACCATGTGGGTTTCGAGGTTATGAATCTGTTTCCATGTGCCCTCGTCCCGGTTGTCATCGTTGTGGTGGTCCCGCCCACCCCTGTGAACATTATTCACCAAGTGGCTCAGCTGGTCACTCTTGAGTGCGACTTCTATTTCCATCTTTAGGTTGTGGCAGTTGTCTATGAGATGACCATAGTCGTGGTGATAGTCACAAAATTTTGTGGTGTCCACATTCTTCCGCTTTCCAAAGGCCCTGAGCTGCTTGAATGTGATTTGCTCAGTTTTGAGCACTTATGAAGGTGTTTTGGGCAGCGGGGTCCAATCAGTGTTTTTCTTGGAGTGTAAACTTGATGTGTGTAAATGTATATATAAAAATAACACAAGCTTTAATTAAAACGACTCACCTAAAAACTACACACGCACGGCAAGTGTACCGGTCGCAAAGCAGTAAACAGATAAGACCGAGTATCGAACCCAAAGACGCGAATGCAACTCTAGATCACAACCTATACCGAAATACTAGCCTAAATAAATATATACTTAAATGGGGGTATTTTAAACTACTAATTATAAACTTAATTAAACTAAATATAAATAAAATAACCTCGACAGCTTATACGAAACTAGGAACTTGGAGAAATCAGATAAGAAGAAGGCTGGTTACTTAGGTAAAATCCCTAGACACTAGCAATAAATCCTGAATCTGGTAATTAACTTGAGACCCTAATTTCATCCAACTACTCTCCTCCTGCAGGTAAGGCTAGCAAGCTAGAATCAAGGCGGGACAAGTGTAGAAATGCTAAGATGGATCTGGATCGCCCTAGCGTACCAAAATCCCACAGAAATCAGATTAAAACCTCTCCTGGATTAAAACCCTCAAACTATGAAGCAGACTTAAACTCTAATGAAGAAAACCTAGGAAAACTCTAAACACGGACAAGTAACGACTCCCGCCCTAGCGCTTGTCAACTACCGAACAACGCCTAGTTAGTTACCTAGCAATCTCGAGTTAGATTTCTCACCCTCAAGAATGGACTGCACGTCTTGGTTAATTTACTATATTAGTTTGTCATACTTGTGTCGTACTCCAACTCCAAATACTAGCACGCTAACCTAAGTTGACGAACTAGATTGATTTCAAGACCTAGGGGGTATCTCTACGTGCCTAGCTCCACAAAACCAATAAACAAACTTCAAATAAAATCAACACCAACACACATATATCAAATCCAACAATAAACTTAAAATCATGTAATTCTACACATCAAAATTAAAAACCAAAAATCATTAAATACTACATAAAATATGTCTAGTTCATAAACCTAAGCAACCATAAAAGTCTAGTTCATTGTTAAAATCAGAAACACAAATTCAAAGTTTATAAAAAACAATTTCATCATGTCTCTAAATAATTAAAACGAATAAATAAACTAAACCAAACCCGAAGTTACTTGAATATTAATCTTTAACGTGCCCGGAACCTTCTCTCCTTCCCAGCTTTTCTGCTCCCAATTTGATTAAGAGCTGCTCTTGTGTTTCGATGTGATATCCTCCTTTTTTTTTAATAAATGCGGCCGTCGTACTTCAATAATAATCTCCTAACACAATTTCTTGCACCGCCTAAAAGACTTGGGCCGATGGGATCTTGGGCTGGCCCGTGTGGAAGAGTGGACCAGGCAGAATATGGCGCTGGTTGGTGGTTAGTTTCACTTCAATGTTTTTTTTTTCTTTTTTTTGATCTTCACGAGACATATATGTCTCACTAGCTTTTATCCCGGGAGTGTCCCGGGGTTGAAATATCTAATATAACATAATAAAATATCTAATATGACAACATAATTAATGATTTGCCAATACATGATTAATGAATAATAATAATATTATTATTATTTATTTTAAACAAATTTCTGCCATAAGTTATCATATTCAAATATAAAAAAAGGAATCTCTGCCTATGAACTTATGTTTATCGTTTGTGATTTATTAGTAGGGTAAAATATATTTGAAAACAAAACCCACAAAAATAGTTGTTTTTTTCTCCGTTTTTTATATAGCACTATGGTACTCGTTGGAAAGATAATAAAACGCTCGTTAATTTGGTGTAATTTTTTTCTTTAAAAAATCTCGTATATAAAAGATATTAACGTTTAAAAGTTATGGGAGGAAACATTAGAGAGAATTTAATTTTGTTTTTAAATTCTTATCTTTTCCTAAAATAATTATAATATATATAGATTTATTAAAAAAACTCAAAAATTAAAAAGTCCTACATGATGTCATGTGGCACATTCAAGGAGGGGTTAAGGCCTCTATTGAATGCCACATCATTAAAGTTCAATTCTTTTATTATAAGTTATAGATTAGTCCATCTCCTATTTAATATTATTATTAATATTGTATACATACTATTATTATTAGTCCATCCATGATCTCGTATCGGCTGTTCGCGACTCGATTAAAGTTCCTCCTTTACGCTTCAACATCCATGAACATCTAAGAAAATATAAAAACGAGTAAATAAGTACTAAAACTAGCTAAAACTAATAAAAAAAACTATACAATAATAAAAATAGACAAACAAACGAACACACGCCTAAAATACTAAAAACTATATACAAAAGACTAAATTATGACTCAAAATACATAGGAAAATAGATGTGTTTTACGACACACCACCCCGCTGTTTCTGTGATTGCTTATTGCTAAGCATTTGGTGGGCGTCATTAAAAGATGAGTACTTTGCCCTCGTCTGCTCTCCCAGAGATGCGCGACCAGACATATTGCTTGTTTTTGTTGTTGTTGTAGTAGTTCTAATGGAAGCCGCACGCTTGTTTGAAGGAGCGCTCAGAGGAGGCGAAGATCTTCGATGTCTTGACGACTTCATCCCAAGAATCTTGGATTCCATCCTTGCCTGTAAGGCATTTCATAGATCTTCATTGCGGACTCCTTGAATGAAGCCCGCACGGTGAGTTCTTCCCTGCAGCCGATTTGCAACACCTCCTTGTTGTAGTGCATGATGTAGTCCTAAATAGACTCATTGTCATTATGCTGGCATAATAGGACATGCACTTTGTTCTTCTTGTGTTTCCGCAAATGCGAAAAGTGGTTTTTGAACTTCCTGATAAGAGCATCGAAGTCCAAAATGCTCCCCATGGGGAGATTGTCAAACCATACTCTGGCGGCTCTAGTGAGTGTCTGGGCGAATAAATGGCACCATACATGAACCGGCCAGAGGACTGTACTACCCGTACATTCAAAATCGTTCAGGTGATCAGTGGGGTCAAGTAGGCCATTGTACTTGCTGATGCTGCTGGAGAGCTTATGTTGCTTGTTAACGCAGGCGTTGGTGATCCACTTACAGAACTTTGAGTTTTGTGTGAACGACTTTGGCCTGTAAGGCTTGTTAAGGTCGTCGCCCACACGTTTATGCGTCTCATACGTGCTCGAGGTAACGCGCGATGAGCGTTGATGACTTTCTTCATGATAGACCCGGTCTCCAGTGGACTGGTAACCTTCCGATTCTTCCAACGAGGGCGTAGTCCCATTCGGGTTGTTTCTTTCCCCGACCCCCACTACGACCTTGAGACTTGTCTTATTTTTCTTTCCTCATTCGGCTGTTCCTTCCCGAAGGGGAGTCAAGGTTCAGGACTCTGCCTGAAGTTTTCTGTTTTGAAAGCACCCGCTCATACTTGGCAGTATTTTGGTTTGTTGTCTAAAAAGCCACACGTTCGGGTCGAAATCCAAGTTGGTGTCCTCCTCTGAGTCTGAGTCTGAGTGTGCAATGACTCGGATGGGCTTGTGAGCCCATGGAGCAGGTTGTTTATTTACTGTCTCTGGAGCGCCTATGGTTCCAACCAATGGATTAGGGACCAAGGTGGATGAATTGAACACAAGGATTCCGGAGGCGTTGGGATCTGCCATGGGTGGTGTGACACCCGTCGAAATCACAGGTCATATCCGTACATTGGTTACACGTACACATTATGCATGACATCTCATATTGCATGTTTTATTACAATTGAGCCATACATGGTCTTAACAAGTCAATTTCAATGCTTACAGTCTAGCATTAGGTCTACTAGTAGGAGCAATTTCATAACTAGTTGAATAGTTATCATGAGTTATAGAGAGATCATACCGCAAACCCTAATTTGGGAACTCATACAATTGAACATAATATTTCAATTGTGATTCAATCAAGAACAAAAACAAAGAATGTCCATATACAAGGAATCACCCAAACACATTATCCATATGTGACTAGTAACACGACTAGTTAAAAATATATGTTGAACACACAATTATATATTATTATGGCACCTAAACTTGTACAAAGATCACACTTAACATCTAATTATAACATGTGTATATGCATTTGTACAAGACATGAGCTTAAAATGTTCAAAAAAAAATAATATATATATATATATACATGTATGTATGCGACGCATACATATGTATGTGTGTAGGATTGTATCTTTCAAGGATTATACTTCTAGTCATCAATGAAGCATCACCTCAAATCACTAAGATTCCATCACAATTAGCTAAACATTTGGCTTTGTAGTCACCCTATAGTAGTTGACTTGCCAAAAATAAAACCCATACATATACATACATATATACACGACACACATATACATATGTGTGTAGTGTTTGTGTCTTCCACTCTTGCACAAGTCCCTTCATTTTATTCTTCCACCAAGATTTTCTAAGACGAACTTTAGTCACCTCTATCACATTCCTAGACTTTACACTAATAAGGAAGGTATCTTATGACATCTAGGAAAGTTCTTAGTTGACTTACCCCATTTGTAAACCAACTCTTCCACCATGATCCTACCATAATCTACCTAGGATTTCACTAATGTGACTAATGAGCATGCTTATCATACATCAACCTTAGATGATTTAGACTAAACAATAACCTCCCAAACACCCTCAAATATTTCGGCCCACATGCCCCCAAAGACAAGATCCTACCACATCAATCCTAAGATGTTCCAAATCTAACAAACACCATGATCATCTAACATCAAATCCAAGGGAGTTGACTTATCCTAACCTCCAAACTCATCCCAATTTTCGGACCACTATAACCAAGAAAACAAGCATGTTTCAAGTCCAAGATCTCTTCCTAATCTCACCAAAATCACCTTTACAAGATCTTAATCCATATTTAGAAAGATGCTCACTTTCACCTTTCCTAAGTCATGATACCATGCCAATTTTAATCTCTATATAAAGGGCCAAGGTTAGTGAGGTTTAGTGCACCAAAACAACTAACACACCACCTCCCTACCTCTCTCCCTCCCCCTTCTCGGCTCGCACCACCACCGAACCACCTCTACACCACCGCCGAACCACCACTCGGCCAAGCCACCATCACAAACCACCACCCACACTCAAGTCTCTACAAATAACCATTAACCTTCAAGGGACTCTTAGGGGTACAAGGAGCATAACCAAGTTGTACAAGGCCCCTAACTCCCTCTTTTCTTAATACACTAGGAGGTATAACATTGTTTTCTTAAACTTATGTTTTTATTGTTACATAGTCTTGTAAATACAAAGTTGTTCACTAGTATGTCTACTCTTGTAATTTAATCAAACAAGTGAGTGAACTCATGCTTTAAAATACATTATGTTAGTTGGTAAAAGTATGTGTTTACACCCATATAGGGCCGAAACATATATGGATATATATCCATAATGGCCGAAAAGTTTATAAGAAAATTATATGTTTTTCTAAACTCATTAACATAAGGCATAGTGTTGGAAGTTGTTAGATTATGACAAAGCTTACCAAGAATCCATGTGTTTTCAAGAAAAGTAATATTTTGACATGAAATATTGTTACTTTCACAAAGTTACCATGCTATGAAAATAGTAAGTTAAACATACTTAAATATGGTAGATTTATACACATGACAAGACAAAAGTTGTAAAACTTTCAACACGCGAACACATCAAAGTGTATAAAACACATGTTTTCACAAGTAAAAGTGATGTTTTTCCAAGAAACTAAGCTATTTTAGTCAAGATCACTAGTTTATATAAAGAAGGTGAATCTTTCAACACAAAACCATGAAGTTCATATGTTGGGAAAATACTACATTAGAAACCCTAATGTGAAACATTTAAAGGGTAAACATTGTATCCTTTGACAAATGAGTCATTAAATACATAAATCTTCCCATCAAAGACACATTTAACTTAAAGAGTTAAGTTACAAGGACAAGCGTAACAAGGGAACAACTTGTAAACAGTACAAGTGACATATACCTAAAATGTCTATTTTACATAGGACCCGTAGGTCGATCTCTCTAGCTCAGATTCATTAGATCATTTCCAAGACATACCATAAGGTGAGTTTCAGAGCCCCTTTTCACTGTTTTTACATTTTTTTTCCAGGGGAAAAACATGCGTACGGTTTTCAGTTACATACATGACTATTATGTGAACATGAGACAACAAGGTTAAGGATCCATTAAGCCCTCGTGTCATACATCATACCATAACCATTAGCTATGGACTTAGCCATTAAACACCAGAATAGATCTATTGGGTTAACACCCCCACTCTTGGTCAGTCCCTCTGGCCGGATGACAAATATCAAAAGAGTGCTAGTATTTCACATTTATTCATTGTCTTGAGTGTACAATGGGCGAGGCACAACATGTCAAGGTTTGGTTATGGGCTTATGTCAGATCACATATTAATTATTACCCTAGCTAGGCAGTAATTTAGTCGGATTTGGGATTACAAGTCCAACATACAAAAACCCATGAACTCACCAACTTTATGTTGACCCATATATTTTTCATGCATGTTTTTCAGGAAATTAGCATGGAGCATGGAGCATGGAACTTGGGAAGGTCGCGTGCGAGCATTTAAGGGATACCATCTTTTGAACTATTGTTGTGATGTTTTGATCTAAACACTTTAAACAATGGTTTCTAATCCAAACAATTAATGTTATGTTTTGTAAGACTTGAATGTTTTAAATGGTAATTCATGTTTTATTAAATAATGCTCGCGTGACTTTTGTGCTTGGAAATCATTTTAGTTGCACCCCGTGTTTCCGCCTTAGGCGGGGTGTGACATGTGGGCTAAAAGATGTGGTGTTGAAAACTTAGTTTTCAGCCGTTATGGATGGCGCCATTGAAGAAACAACGAGTACAATGAATACAATGGTTTACCTCACAGGAGGTAGTGGTGGTGACCAACTCGTGTTGCTGCAGGGTGTAATCCTTTGCACCACGCCTTGGCTGGATCCGAGACCTGTAAACGATGAATTGTGGGTTGTGTGAAAGGAGGCGATCGCCTTAAGTCTCACGAGACTCGTTATAGCAGACACAAAATGGTGGTTGGCTCGGTGTATTGTGTGTGTAGAAGCTAAGAGATTGATCGGCTAATGATCAGATAAAGTGTCCTGGTTGAAAGAGGTGTGAACTCCTTTATATAAACCATACACGGTCCGGTTTCCCTTAACCCATAACCACAACGATGGGCTTGCCTCACTTTCGGCCCACTTGGTTAGAATTGGACTAAGGAGAGAGAAAGGGTTACGGCGCTGCCAGAATCCACGTGGTGTGCTGTGATTGCCTGCAGGGGCTTCCATTTCTTCCTGCGTCAGAGCGTATCAGGCGACACCAGTCTGTGTTAGTCTTCTCTTTCTGGAAGGTTATATGAGGTGACGCACCTTCTTTGCTGGCGCTTGTACTTAGCGTGCCCACACTGACGCGGGTTAAGCTATGACTTGTCCGCAGGAGACCATCCTGAGTTAGGCGTAGGGTCTCGCGCGGGTGGATCTCACAACTCGGTACAGTTCTCACATGATTCTAACCCTATATATATATATATATGTAGGATTTGGTTCAAATGAGAATCTTTTGCCAAATTGAGAACTGAGAGAAGCATTCTAGACCACAAATTTCTCTAAGGCAATTTTTTTTGCTTTAATTGCTGCTTTATATGCAGGATTTTTTTTTATTTTTTTTGTATTTTTTTTTCAATATACACATGTGTATAATTGTAATATACACATATGTATAATCCAAAATACACATATGTATAACTGAAATATACACATATGTATAGCTGAAAATGTAAGATACACATATGTATAAATGGAAAAAACATTGAAAAAAAATTAATTTTTTTTCTTTGCATAAAAACCTGCGATTAAAGCAAAAAGAAATAAAAAAAATTTCTTTTTTGCCTTTATAAGAAATGTGTGGCCCAGAATGGTTCTCTCAGTTCTCAAATAGGGGTTGGTTCTCTTAGGATCCCTACCATATATATATATATATATCATAAACCCTCAAACAATTATCATTTACACCAAAAGATTTTTTCACGATGATGGCGCGGAAGAGGAAGAAGCGGTTACGAGTGTGGTTACGCTAGCGATGAACGCCATGCAACATGTAAATAATCCACCCTCACGCCCGATATTGACTAGGGAACATATACAGCGAGACCGTGTATCCGCAAATGATCGTTGGCAGATGGTATATATCCGAAGTATTCAATGCTCGTCCAAACGTTTTCTAAAACCCTTGATGTAAAAAAACAATATTTTAAGAGACTTCATGAGTTCGCAAGAAAGAACATCGAGAGGTGTTTTGGGATTCTTCAACAACGATGGCATTTTGTTAGAAATCCTTGTCGTATATGGTATAAAGAAAGAATTAGAATGGTGATGTATGCTTGCATCATAATGCATAATATGATTTTTGAAGACGAAGGAAAATCAATATGCCAAAACTGTTTTCCGGAAGATATTGTTTAAGGGACGCAAGCGACAATGCAGCAGAAAATACAAACTAGTCAAATGTTGGGTTTCAAGGATATACATAGTGCGTTGAAGGCAGATTTCGTCGAGCAAGCATGGGCGATTCGCCCGATTCAAAACGAAAAAGAAGTTATAAAGAAGTAGGCGACAACCATGATGAAGACGAGTAGTATTTGTATTTTTTTTTAGTATTTGTAGTGTTTTTTATTTAATGAAATATTATTTGTTATTTAAATAAATAAAAAAAATAATTAAGTAATCTTAATGATTGAAGAAGGATTTCACTCTCCCCTCTCTTTCACGTAAGTCGGACACGTATCGACCGTAGAACATTTGGTTCTTCTCCAAAGTGATTGGAGTTGGTTCTTATCCACACAAATGAATGTACCTTGTTAATTTTTAAGTATCTAGTACCTAGAGTGTGGAATCATTTGCAATAATAAACGATTTTGAAAATGGAAGAGTGTTAATGGGGGTTGGATGAAAAAAAAAATGTGAAAATAGGTAGGTCTCAAACTCGTTCAGTGACCTTGAATTTTTTTTTCAATGTCATTTATTCATTTGGCGACCTTCAGTTTTTTATTTAAATGTCTTGCATTGGTTTGGCAACCTTCAATTTTTTATTTTAAGAAATTTCAAGGTTTCTATTTTGTTCCACGACTTTCATAATTATTGTTTTCATTTTAAATGGAAAAAGAGAGGATAGAGAATCTGTTTATAAGTTTATCTGTATCCGAGTTATCTATTCGGTTTGTACTATAATACCTTGTTTTGACTGTATCGCACTATGTATCATTTATAACCCCCAAAATCCTCTACCTTTCATTTAAATAGAATTTCAAATGGAGAAATTCCAAAGCTATTTAGGACTAGATAGATCTCACTACTTCTTATATCCACTTATCTTTCAGGAGTTTATTTATGTAGTTGCTCATGATCAAGGTTTAAATGGTTCGATTTTGTTGGAAAATGCAGGTTATGACAATAAATCCAGTTTAATAATTGTGAAACGTTTAATCATTCGAATGTATCAACTGAATCATTTGATTCTATCTGTTAATGATTCTAAACAGACTCCATTTTTGGGGCACAACAAGAATTTTTATTTGCATGTAATGTCAAAAGTTTCTTCAACCATTATGGAAATTCCATTGTCTCTTTGATTAATATCTTCCATAGAAAGGAAAGGGGTAGTGAAATCCGATAATTTATGATCAAGTCATTCAATATTTTCTTTTTTAGAGGACAACTTTTCACATTTAAATTATGTATTAGATATACTAATACCCTACCCAGCTCATCTGGAAATCTTGGTTCAGGCTCTTCGCTATTGGATAAAAGATGCTTCCTCTTTGCATTTATTAAGATTATTTCTCCATGAGTGTCATAATTGGGATAGTCTTATTACTTCAAATTCAAAGAAAGCCGGTTCTTCTTTTTCAAAAATCAATCGCAGACTATTTTTCTTCCTATATACTTCTTATGTATGTGAATATGAATCTGGCTTCCTATTTCTCCGTAACCAATCTTCTCACTTACAATCAGCATTTTCTGAAGAAATTAAAAGATGCAGAATAAAAGATGAAGAATACATTCAGTCTTAATAATTATTCTTGAAGAGAGAGTGTGTGTATATATTATATATATTAAACTAATATATAATGCATATCATAGATATAATATATTATATATATTAAACTAATATTCTATACATACTACGTATGTGAATTTTTAGAAGAAATATGAAGAAGAAAGCTTGCATTATTTAACAAACAAAAGTAGCTAAGCCATATACAAAATCACTTGCAACAAAAAACTATGGATGGCAAAAAAAAACTGAGCTCGACGGGTATACCCGAAACCCGAAGCAATTGGGACTACCTGATGGGTATGGGACGGGTTTGGTATTTGAAAAAAAAACAAAATATTTCGCGGGTATGAGGCAGGTATGGTATTAGGTGATACCCAACCCGATTACCCGAAACTAAATACCCGTTTTACCTGAAACATATACCTACAAATTTTTAAGTTTATATATATATATATATATATATATATATATATATAGGGCAATTATAATTTGCAAACCAACTTGAGTTGAGCAAACTCAAGACACCCCATCTCATGGCCCTTGTTTATCCACGTATACCTTGCTCAAAACATGGAAAAGGGCACTTTGGTAGATTTGTAAAAATCTGATCCTCTAAGTTCCACCTTTAGCTTCTTTCCCCCTTTCTCTCTCATTGTTTAGATTTCATTATCATATCCTCTCTCCACCTTATCTATCCACACCTACTATAATTTCTTTCAAAAAAAAAACATCAAAGAAACTTCAAATTAATTGAGATGAATGATGGTGACCGTGACCACCGTCGGACTCAATACAGCAGCCACAACTCAAGACTCCTTTCACCCGTTGGAGCTGTAACTCCTTTAACCGTCACCATACCACCCCCACTTCCAGATCTGTATAGTCCTAGTCTCCGACGCTTCTTTTACTTATCAATGATGGAAACATCCAACAATAGTATCAAGTATCAAAGAGGTCACTTCCAGATCTGGTTGTCGAAGATCAGACGGAACGTGGTTCAATGGTGGAGGAACAAGTTGGTTCAACGATAGTATCAAGTATCAAAGAGGTCACTTCAGTGGCAGTGATTTACCGTGGGTATCGCATTTTAATTTTGAGTTTAGCACCTGCACATCTTTAGTCAAACTCACATTTTGGTGTGTTTTTTTGACGGTGGTGGTAGTTGCCTTATTACATCAATTTTTAACAGGTTTGAAGTTGGGAATTAGTCATGGGTTTTTAAGATGTATATTATTGAATTTGAATGAGTTGTTCATGGGTTGCCTATTATTTTGCCACATGTAATTCTCATAATTATTAGAGCAAACTGTATATCATTATTAGATATGTTGAAAATGTGGTTAAAAGTGTTTTTGTTGGTTTATGATCAGTAATTGGTGTATATTAGAAACATTTGTTTTTTTTTTTAATTTAAAATCACTTGTTTTGTTATTTGAGTTATAATGAAAAACACTTGTTTTCATTTAAAAACATATGTTTTTGTTGTTTGAGTTATAATATATCATATGTTTTTGTGTTTGAGTTATAATTTATCATATGTCTTTGTTTTTTGAGTTATAATTTATCATTTGTTACTTGAGGCTTGAAATATGTGATACTCAAATAGTTGTAAAAAAACATTTGTTACTTGAGGCATGAAACTTAATAACAGTAGTTTAGTTTGTTTGATTTTTTTGAGTAAAATTATGAATCTATATTAATATTAACAGGAGAGAGGAGAGAAAAAAGATGAGAGAGGAGAGATGACACTTCAAAATTCTTGGACCATATTACCTTTTTTTACTAAATATGGATGTTAACTTTTGATCAAAAGCAAGAAAACAATCATCACCATTGATCACTTAAGATGGATGGTTAGGATGTGGGTTTCATGGGTTTTCTTAACTAGAAAGGGTTTTCAAATTATCCTTCCCCTATATATATATATAATTTTTCGTAACTATTTTTTAGTAATGTTTCATTTGAACAGATCCATTATTTGAAAATAAACTTTTCTTTTAACATTTATATTTTAATGACATTATTATTTATATTTATATGCTACAAAATATAAAAATGTTTTTTAAGATACATATTATAATATATATTTACATTCTAAATATATCAAAGATTAGTATCCTAATGATCATATGTATGTTATTCATTACCATTTAATATATTATAGATTTATAAAACATACAACTATAAAAAAAAGGTAAAACTAAATATATACAAGCAAATCCACACGGGTATACCCGAAAAGCGCGGGTATGCTCTATACCCGACGGGTAATACCTGAAAAATACTCGACAAGTATGGAATGTGATTTTATAACCGGGTAAGAGTATGACATTAGTCAAACCCGATCCATACCCGACCCATTGTCATCCCTACTAAAAACCAATATAATTTTTTTTCTAAAGGACTGTTACTAAAGTGTCCTATTCTTCCTCCATGTTCCTCCAGTGTACATATTTCCTACCAACTAGACTTTCTCATCCATGCACCATAGTCAAACTTGAATAGGAATCCTAACTAATGAAATATTAGTTTAATATATATAATATTATATCTTTGATATGCATTATATATTAGTTTAATATATATAATATATGTACACACTTTCTCTCTTCAACAATAATTGTTAAGAGTGAATGTATTCTACATATTAGGCTTGTTCCTGAATCAGATTAGCCACCTTAAAATTAATAAAATAATGTCAACTCCTCCTCAATCTCTTCCATCTAAATTATCTGAACCAAACGAAGATGAAGAGTTGAACAAGATATTAAACAAGCACAAAGAGTTGATAGCAACCATTCCTAGAGGCAATGGATGGAGGCAACAATACCTCTACAACTACAATGGCTTTTGGTTAGCACCAACCATGATCAAAAGCAACCTGTGTCTTCACACCTATTTCAAATCCTTACCCACGGACATCTACTTAGCCTCGTTTATGAAGTCCGGAACAACCTGGCTTAAAGCCCTCATGTTCTCTATCATTAACCGCGATTGCTACAACTTTTCCAACCATTATTTACTCAACCACACGCCCCAAATAGCCTTTCCATTCCTTGACATTTTATGTGACCCTGTCACGGATTTTGAGTCTACCAATCTTGTCCCTCCTCGGCTTTTTGCAACACACTTCCCTCTCACGCTCTTGCCTCCTT
This sequence comes from Ambrosia x helenae, assembly GCA_030844895.1. Classification (NCBI taxonomy): domain Eukaryota; kingdom Viridiplantae; phylum Streptophyta; class Magnoliopsida; order Asterales; family Asteraceae; genus Ambrosia; species Ambrosia x helenae. The sequence goes on along the minus strand of CM061232.1, from coordinate 45,560,542 downwards.
GCATTACTTCATGCAAGGTTGTGTACGTGTGTAGGGACCCGAAAGACGTGTTGGTTTCGAAATGGCATTTCTTGAGCAAACATAGATCAAAAGATTTGCCTCCCCTTTCGTTGCATGACGCGTTTGAGCTTTTCTGCCAAGGGATTTCGCATTACGGGCCAGTTTGGGAACATGTTTTGTCGTACTGGGACGCGAGCTTGGAGTCTCCGGACAAGATTCTTTTCTTAAGGTACGAGGAAATGAAAAAGCAGCCTGTAGTCGAGGTCAGAAAGCTGGCGGCATTCATGGGGAAGCCGTTTACGGACGAGGAAGATAAAGAGGGGTTGGTTGAGGAGATTGTGAAACTATGTAGCTTTGAGAATTTGAGTAATTTAGAGGTGAATAAGAAGGGTTCTGAAGAGTTTGGTGCATTAAAGGTGAAGGTGGAGAACCATGAGTTCTTTAGGAAAGGCGAGATCGGAGATTGGAAAAACTATTTGAGTGAGGAGATGAAAGAACGGATTGATCGAATCACGAATGATATGTTGAAAGGTTCGGGTTTAGTACTGGGTTCAAGCGACTGAGCCCAACCAGCCAATAAAGTCTTTAAACTAGTTTGTTATAAGTTATTGTTATTATCTTGTTCTTCCAGCCTTGTTATCTATTTGGTATCCGATTCAATAATGAAAAAAGGAGTGAAGTTTATTATTATTATTATTATTATTATTATTATTATTATTATTATTATTATTATTATTATTATTAGTGTTGTATCAAAGCTCAGGGAGTGTTCACTTCTGAATCGTGTGTCAATCTCTAAGCAAACTAATATTTGAATTAACTAGTGCATATTACTAATATTACATATGTGTCGTCACAGAACCCCATTGATTCTATTATTATTTAACATGATCCAACACGAAAATTTTAATGTTTGTCTATACACAATAGTCTGACCATGGAAAGAAGGTGAACTCACTGGAAAAAAAATCATGGGTCCAATACCTGTGTTCCAAGGAGAAGGATATCAATACTAGAGTCTTTGAGGGAAGAGTGTTTCAAGGCATCGAACCCGTTGATGGTGATGTCAATGAAAATGATGAAGATTAGACTCAGGTCAAATATGTAAGAAAGAAAGAAAGATGCTCATGCGATGGCGATCATACAACAACTCGTACATATTATCTGTTATATTCTTGAATCTTGGGCAAACACATCTATAGAGAATGTTTGGTTCAGGTTTGAGTTTGATCCAACAACCTATGAACACGACTCGTTTACCACTCCTAGGCATATATTACACATTCACTTAACACACTTTTTTTGCATCTTATGTGTGTGTACACACACATGCAATAAAAGAAAATAAAAATAAAATGTTAATTGACCCTATAGAGATGACATGTGATCGGTATAGGTGAATTGTTTTTATTGTTGTTAATATTTATTAATCATTAATAAAAGAAAATAAAAAAATAATTTCGAGTGTCGTCCTCTAGGTGATCAAGATCTTTTTTAAGTTTTTTATTAATTTTTATCCCTAGTAAAAGAAATAAAAAATTATTTGCTTTATAGAGGCGAACATGCCGTCGCTATAGTTGAAAACGAATTTTGTTTTTTTTAACTTATTAATATCGATTTAAAGAAAAGAAATAAAATAAAATACTTATATCCCACAAAATGTTGAAACAAGGTTTTCAGAGAGACCCACAATGTTGAAAACGAAATTTGTTTTTTTTTTTAACTTATTAATATGGATTTAAAGAAAAGAAATAAAATAAAATACTTATATCCCACAACATGTTGTTGAAACAAGGTTTTCAGAGAGACCCACAATTTTCACCGTTCCTATTACGACCGACGACCTATCATCGGAAAACAATAAAAAAAAATAATTTTGTCAGGACCTTTACTTACGACATGGTTGTCTAGGAAAGGTGACAAACATACAATAATATATGGTCGTCAAAACTATGAAATCGTTTGTGGAATAAAAGTATTTGTTGTATATTGAAATAATACAAAAGGCACAAAGAAAAAAAATGATGTTTGTACATTGAAAATTTAACAATAATATATGTTCGTAGGAAATGCGTAGCAAATGAAACGAAGATTGAGGACATCCCTGTAGTTCGTGATTTCCCAGATGTATTCCTAGAGGAACTACCTGGACTTCCACCTGTTCGTCATGTGGAGTTCCAAATCGACCTTGCACCTGGAGTGGCCACAGTTGCACGCGCACCCTATCGCTTAGCACTAGGCGAACTTCAAGAACTGTCTACCCAACTCCAAGAGCTGTTGGATAGGGTTTTATTAGACCTAGTTCTTCACCTTGGGGAGCCCCGGTCCTGTTTGTTAAGAAGAAGGATGGGAGTTTCCGCATGCGTATTGACTATCGGGAGTTGAACAAGGTGACTGTTAAGAATCGCTACCCATTGCCCCGTATTGATGACTTGTTTATCAGCTCTAAGGGTCGAGTTTCTACTCTATGATTGACTTGAGGTCAGGATACCATCAGCTGAGAGTCCGAGAGGAGGATGTAGCCAAGACAGCCTTTCGAACTCGCTATGGACACTATGAGTTTTTGGTGATGCCATTGGGCTAACCAATGCACCGGCGGTGTTCATAGACCTTATGAACCACGTGTGCAAGCCTTATTTGGACAAGTTCGTCATAGTGTTTATTGATGACATATTGATCTATTCCAAGAGCAAGGAAGAGCACGAGCAACACCTGCAGCTGATCTTGGAACTTCTGAGAAAAGAGCAATTGTATGCTAAATTCTTTAAGTGTGACTTTTGGATTCGGGAGGTTCAATTCTTAGGACATGTGGTTAATGAGGCTGGTATACATGTTGATCCCATAAAGATAGATCCTATCAAACGGTGGGAGGCTCCTAACTCCTACTGAGGTGCACCAATTTCTTGGTCTTGCGGGATATTATCGCAGATTCATTGAGGGATTCTCAGAGACCGCTCAACCCCTCACTGCTTTGATGCAGAAGGGTATTACTTTCAAGTTGGGAGATGCCCAAGAATCTGCTTTTCAGTTGTTGATGACAAAGCTCTGCAGTGCACCAATTCTATCATTACCGAGGGTACAGACTACTTCGTGGTGTATTGTGACGCTTCTATCCAGGGCTTGGGGTGTGTACTGATGCAGTGTGATAAGGTCATCGCATATGCATCTCGCCAACTGAAGGTTCATGAGAAGAATTACACCACTCAAGACTTGGAACTAGGAGCAGTGATTTTTGCTCTAAAGATTTGGAGGCATTATTTATATGGAACTAAGTATACGATCTTTACTGACCATAATAGCCTCCAACACATATTTGATCAAAAGGAGTTGAACATGCGACAACGTCAATGGGTCAAGCTCCAGAATGACTGCGACTGTGCCATCAAATATCATCCAAGGAAAGCTAACATAGTAGCGGATGCCCTTAGTCGTAAGGAAATGAAACCCAAGCGGGTGCGGGCTTTACAACTCACTATTCATTCTAATCTTCCTGATAAGATTCGTGAAGCCCGGGTCGAGGCTTTGAAGGAAGCAAATGTCGAGCTCAAAACTTTGAATGGTGCTGATAAGCACTTGGAACTAAAGTCCGATGGTCTTCAGTATTCGTGAATCGAGTCTGGATTCCACGCTTTAGGGATCTCAAACAACTTGTGCTTGACGAAGCTCACACCTCTCCTTATTCGGTACATACTGGTTCAGATAAGATGTACCAAGATCTCAAAACTCTTTATTGGTGGACGAACATGAAAGCTGAGATAGCCACTTATGTTAGTAAGTGCTTGACTTGCACCAAGGTTAAGATCGGATATCAAAAACCTTCGGCCTAATCCAACAACCAGAAATCCCTATGTGGAAATGGGATGAAATTTCTATGGACTTTATCACTAAATCCCCTAAAAAACATAGTGGGCAGGATATGATTTGGGTCATTGTCGATCGGTTGACCAAACGGCACATTTTTTTTGCAATTAAGGAGACAAACAATCTGGAGAAACTGGCCAACACATACATCAAGGAAATCATGTCCAGACACGGGGGTGCCTACTTCTATCATATCTGATCGCGATTAGCAATTTACTTCTCGTTTTTGGACTGCTCTCCAAGACGCATTGGGGACTCGCTTAGACATGAGCACAGCCTATCACCCTCAGACGGATGGACAAAGTGAGCGTACCATCCATACATTGGAAGATCTACTACGGGCGTGTGTGGTGGATTTTGGCAACAGTTGGGATAAGCACTTGCGTTTGATCGAATTCTCGTATAACAACCGTTACCACACTTCTATTCAGTGTGTGCCTTTTGAGTGTATGGACATAAGTGTAGGTCTCCCATATGCTGGACTGAAGTTGGGGATAGCCCGCTAACAGGTCCTGAACCCGTACATGAAACTTTTGAGAAGATAGTGCAAATTAGGAACCGTATGGCTGCTGCTCGTGATCGACAGAAAAGCTACGCTGATAAGCCTAGGAAACCTTTGGAGTTCCAAGTTGGGGACAAGGTACTATTTAAGGTGTCTCCTTGGAAGGGCGTGATACGATTTGGGAAACGGGGAAAGTTGAACCCACGATATGTCGGACCATTCGAGATTGTGGAGAGGATCGGTTTGGTCGCTTATAGGTCAAACCTACCTTATGAACTCAGTGGAGTGCACAATGTATTCCACATATTGAATCTTAAGAAATGTCTGACGGATGCAACACTGGTGGTTCCACTGGAGGAAATCTAGGTGGATGATCAATTACGGTTCATGGAAGAACCAATGGAGATTCTTGAGCAGGGCGTTAAGAAACTCAGACAGAGCACAATACCTATTGTCAAGGTATGATGGAATTGCCGTCTAGGACCGGAATACACGTGGGAAGGTAGGGATCGGATGCGGCTCAAATACCTACATCTCTTTACTGAACTTGAACCTGTGCATAGATCAAACGCTAAACGTAAAGCAGCTCGTTCACAGTGAATTTTGGGGTGAAATTCCTTTCAACTTGGGGATGGTGTGACATCCGGGAACCAAGCACACATTGTTACACTGGCTTTAACTGTTTACTTATTGAATTTCGGGACGAAATTCTTTTCAACTTAGGGATGATGTGACACCCCGCATTTTCAGGTTATTACTTTAACTAAACTCTAGTTAACTTTATTTTCATTTATAACATGTTACATAACTAGGGTTAGTTAAGTGAGTCACACGATACACGGTTATAGGTGAACAACTGCATACACGAGTCTTGAACCCTAAACATTGGTGAAACAATAAAACAAATTATTTTAGAATAACTTTGTTTGATAATATTTGCAATTATGTGCTTATGTGAATCTATTTGTGAACTTATGTGACGTTACATGTTATTACGCGAAAATACGGTCCATAACTGACTATGGTCAGATCGGGAGTTATAAACTAGCTATAAAATATTTTGGTTAAATATTTTATAGGTTATTATTATACATTATTAATATTTGATAAAAAAACCATGAGTGAGGACTTGGCGTTTGCCAAGTACATTCAAATTGAAAGTGAATTGCTTGTTATATATATATATTTTTTTTGAACGGCAATCACTTTATATATAGATATAAAGAGCCAGCCACTGAAAGGCGGGAACAACTACAACCACCAAAGGAAAGGACAATTACAATAGACAAGCGACATCAAAGTCGGACCAATTCTCCCAAGAAAGTTCCGAAAGATTGGTCCTATTAGAAAGCAAAAAAATGAGTCTTCCTTTATTTGCTCCATGATCCGATTCACAGTAATGAAAGCTTGATTAAACACCATTTCACTCTGAGCGAGCCAAATCCTCCAAACCGTTGCAACCATGGTAGTGTGGATAAGGCGCTTCCATCTCTTCGAATCTGGGCAGGAGGCCGCATAAATGAGCAGATCCGGAATGCTCTTGACATCATCTTTCCAATCAATGCTCGTCCACCTTAAAACATTCCACCAAACAGCTCTCGCCCAAATACATCCTACAAACACATGGTCTACGTCCTCATGAGCTATGTTGCAGCACGTACAATTCACATTCTGGATGGAAAACGCCTCTTTTAATCAGCTCTGTATTAACAGGAAGCCTTCTTCGAGTAGCCTTCCACAACAGAAAATTAGTCTTCAGCGGCGCCCACGTGTTCCAAATAATGGCTTCATTCCTCTCCTGCACATTAATCTTCAAAGAAAGCTGATGCCTTAGCTCCTTAACCAAAAACCCCAGATCTGAATTATTCTTCCAAAACCATTTGTCGGCTCCACTAGGAAGGAAACTCAAGTTCAACAAGTTTAGCAAAATACCCATTCTCCACTCGCTGATAGAATCCGGCGCACCAACCCAATCCAGATCCCAAACATTATTAGCCACCCACATATCCTTCACTAACCCATTTTATTTTTAGAGAGTTAACACACTTCCGGAAGAGACAAAATCAAGGTTCGTCCATAAGCCAAGTATCTTTCCAAAAGCACGTTTTAGACCGTCGCCAACTTTAACAATAAGGTTTTTGTCCATCTTAATACCACATTTAGGATAGAATAAACCCCATATTCGCAATATCTTTCCATACTCCGGAATCGAGCTCTTGAGTGGAATCAATATATTATCCAACCTAGCCCCAGATCGAGACGAGTCCACCAGACCTGCCCTCGGCATTAACAAAATCCGCTTCCATCGGGGACCTGTCCCAGAAACGAGACAAAAAACTCGACAGAGAGTGCTTTGATGAGTTTCCTGTAAGTAGATAACGTCTATCTTGTTCTCCCTTTTGAGGTTACGCACCCACATCTGTTTATCCAACTCCGAAACCCCCCTAAGAGACAAATAATTCATTTCAACTTACGAGTCTCCAATTCCCCACGGACCATTTTAGTAACAGGTTTCAATACCATCCAAATCATACCCAGTTTGTCTCCGAAAAGCAAAAGTAGCATTTGTCTCCTGATCAGTATCCAAGAACTCATCTCGAAATCGTCTTCTTCGGACTCAGCTAGCTTTTTTTGTATAAACTTCATTCACTGTGATTATTCCAGAAACTTGGACTTCCGAGGATATTTTATTTCC
>CM061232.1:45458561-45553384 GCA_030844895.1 Ambrosia x helenae | reverse complement strand
TTGAAGAGATGATGCACCTCGATATCTTGTTTTTTGAACCTAGCACCAAGATGTACAACCTGAGAAGAGCCTCGATCTTTTGACAAAACTCGTTGTAAGTTAGACTATCTGGAGGTGATACTTGAGCATGTGTGAGAACTAAAATCGCTCTATGCATATTTCTTGACCAAAAATGTTACTTATGGCTTTGACAACCTGCCCATCTAGTGTATCAACTCTATATGCATCTAGCCGGTCCACGTAGAGCAAAACATCTATCGTCTTGTTCAAAAGAAACCTGCTAAGACAAACCATGTAGAGAAATATGTATAATTGTTATGATTGAAATAATAAAATTCATGTAATTATATTAGACACACTTTTTAAAAAAAAAGGGGGGGGGGGGTTAAATATCTAGTGCAAAATGTCTCGGATCAATACAACGAGACACATTACAACACATATAAAAAATTTACACATTTTAATCCGAAACTTTTTTGACCCTTACTTAAAAGCCAGGGAAAACAAAGATGACCTTTTGATAATGTCAATGGCTTGGTCATTGACATATCCTCCCTCAACAATGCCTGGTGTGTCAATTATGTTCAACGTGAATCCTGAACGCTCTCGTGAAACCATTACAGGTCTTGCTGCTTCCGACTGCAAGATCATTTCAGTGAACAAATAAGCAATTCAACATATAAATAAGCATAACATAAATCTTCAACAGCTGTTTGTACAGTTAGTAGCTACCTGGAACGCACTGACAGTAACCGCTCTCTCACCAATGATAGAGTTCACGGTTGAAGATTTTCCAACGCCGCCTTTTCCCATCACAAGGATTGTCAGTTTGTCCTTTTTCTGCAATATTATATGAACAAGAACTCATGAGTTAAGGACACATCAAGATTTATGAACATTTAACATGTGTGTAACGACGAATAAAACGGAGTATAAAAGAAAGAGTTATGACCTTTTCCTTTAGTCTTCCCAACAGTTCAAGCAGCTTGTCTTGAGTAGCAGGAGGAAACTGCTGAATCCCACTCCATTCGCGGATTAACTGAGACGCCATGTAAACTGCAGCGTTTGTATGTTCAGCTTTGTCATTTAACTTTTCCCTTAGATTGTAATATATATCAAAATGGCATGCAATTATGTGAAAGTTGATAAAGAGCGGATCCAAGAACTGGCAGACTCGTATGTGGAGCAACTTGATAAAGTCAAACGGGCTAGAAAACGACCCAACTTAAAACAAGCATAACTTTTGGTCCGTATGAAAATATGGACGAACACGGCTGAATGGGGCCAGACATTGTAACAAAGGCCGTAGACGCTATGTCCCTCGTCTGAGCCCTTGACTTTACGGATATCGCCGAAATTCCTTAATTTATGGGTGAACAAAAAAACTGATTAACCAAAACCGAATAAAACCGACCCAACCTAATAACAGACATATCGTTTTTGTTTTCTTTGGAAACCGAAATTTAACGTTCACTTTCGAATTTCGATTATCCCTCACTTAAAAACCGAACCAAACCGAACCACACCAAACCAAACTTGTTTGAATGTTCATCATTGGATTTACAGCCCAAATCCATTATTTTGGGTCAAAAGTTTCAGGCCCAAATTAATTAACAAGTAGTTAACAAAAAAAAAATTAAGCCATTAAGCTTTTAGGCCCAAATTCATAACTATGGGCCAATTTTTTGTTGCGTCTTAACATTTCTAATCCTAAATGTAAAACCGAAAACCGACCCATAACTGAGCCCATACAAAAACAAAAACAAAAAACCCGAAACACCAAAAGTTTATTTTTTTGGTTCGGTTTGAGCACAAAGCCGACCTATGCACACCCCTACTTAAACTTGAACCTGAACCAAACAAACAAACTAACTAACCAAGTAACCATATTTCAAAGTTCAAACAATCAAACAGAGCCACATTTCCACATTAATCATTACAATAATTCAAACAAATATTAATAAAAAAAAACAAAACAAAACAAACCCAACATAAAGAATTTGCACCAAAATTCTATAAAACAGATAATGATAGAGCATTTTGAGTGAATATTAAAAGTTCATATGCAAATTATGGTTATATTAATATATTAATATATAAATGTGAATTTGACAATAAGTGAAAGAGTGAGAGATAATAAATAATGAAAATGAGATAAGAAAGGAAGTGAAGTCTTGCCGGTGAATGGAGAGTGATGCCGAACTGAGTTGATAAGAGCTCTGATGGATAACACTGAGCTACTAACTAAGATAAAAGATTCTGGTATTATAAACGGTTGGAAAGGTATTTTGGGAAATTCACAACAAAATTTACAAAATATTGATGAAAGAATTTTTTTTATTTTCTTTTTTATTTTTTCATACCACTAATTTGATGAATGACACTCGTAACTTTCATATTTTGTTGCTAGCTGCTTGGTGTGGAGGCTTCATTTTGCCACCTCAGTGTCACGTTGAAAGAGACTTCATTCATCTATTGTCTCCTTTTAATAACGCTCAAGAAACGACGGAATAAAGTCACATCAATCATTACTTAATCATTTATTTATTCTTTATTTTATTTTTTTAATTTAAATTCGAAAAATAAAATAAATTTAAACAAATAATAATACATAGCATTAAATTAAAAATACATAACATTAAAATAAAATTACTAAATATTTGGTTTAATAAACATTGGCGTCAACTAAAGGTTCCCAAAGTTCTAAATTAGTAAATGGCATTCCATTAACTTGTGCATATTCGGCACACGATTCTTCAACAACAGTCGCATCATTTTGATCATCACCCAAGTTGTCCATACCGTCTACGGTAGATTTGGTGAAATCTTTCAAGCAATAACAATATACTCTCTCACTTTGACGATATTTGATCCTTTGTATGTGCGGTTGCAAAACCCATTTCCTTGTCAAATCTATAGTTAACGCAATCACAAAATTCAATACCAAATCCATGCGTTGTACAAAGCCTGACTTCCTAACGTGTGGAAATACAACGTCAAGGCAACTCCTCATCTTTGGTCCAAACGGCAACGCGTTGAGGCATTTGGTAGTATGGCAAGTGAAGAGTTGCGGTTTATATAATTTGTAAAATAAAGGTTTAAATAAATGAGAAGGGGATGATTTATAAAGCGTTTAAAAATAGTTTTAACTTTTTTTAAGAAAAATTTACCGTTTCAATGGTAACATTTTACTAAATGACTCACCAAACACTTGTCAACCATCGTTATTTCACTTGTGGGCCTTCAATCCCCCCCCCCCCCCCCCCACACCACACACACCATAACATGGGGGAAAAGGTGTGTGTTGGGTAGAGGGGGCTATTGATAAATAAACTGAGGTGGAGGGGCCGGCACACCCACACTAGTCGCCTGATCAGCCTATGGGCATTCGTATAAGGGGAAAGTAACTACATCTAGTAAACAATTAATTAAATTTATCATGATCCATGTTTTAGATTGTTTTGAAGTAAATGAAAGTCATGGGCAGACGAAGTTACTTCTTCATTAGACTAGGATTGTTGGTTGGAACAAAAGTGAAAGTTAGAATGTCATTGATCACATTGCAGTATGGATTATTATCGACTAATGTGTAGCTTGTCTACTCGTGATTTCTTGCAACAAAGACCGCTACTTTTAGATTTTAGTATTTTGAACTTTTGGTATTCAGGTTTTGATATTGCTTTTTAACCATTAGTATTAATTTATAACATGTTACTAATTTTGAATGCGTAATGTATTTTTTTTTTTTTAGTATTTTTTCCTGTATGTGCACATTTTTAATAATAGGGTAGCTTTTTTCTTGCGCCTTGCACCTAAGCCATCGCTAGGCCTATGCGTCTTAAGTGCACCTAGCGCCCGTGAGAACATACGATTTGATGAAAGAACGGGATTGATATTTAGTCACTACGTAAGATACCGACTCTGTGATATGTAGTTGCACATATTTAACCATCTTTTAGACTTTTGCTTTGTAGCAGTTAAAATCGCTGTTTGTGATGGTAAACTCGCCTTGACATTGACCGACTATCAGCGCGAATTCACCATATTGCAAGGATTTGAACTCAAATCACTTTTTTAAGGAAACACCATATTATTAAACCACCAGGTCCACTGGTATTTATCTAGTACTTACGAATATAGAACTCCAATAAAAGCTATCAAGCTTAACATTTTTACCTAATTAACGCAGCACTATTGCCCAACCAATGAGTCCAAATCGAAAAAATAAGTATTTCAGCTAACTTGTTATTTTATAAAAATAATATTGTTTATTTGATTTTTATTTATTTTGGATTTGTGCTCTAAAGGCGGAGCGAGTTAGTTCGAGTCAACCTAACTCGAGCTCAAGCTCAAAACTATACGAGCCCACTCGGCTCAAAATCTCCCTATCAAGCTCAAAATTGAGCTTAATCTCTGTTCATTCGCTCATCTCGACTCTTTTTGGTTGTGAAAAAAAAAAAAAAAAAGCAATGCCAAAGAACTTATAGGTAGCAAAGTCAAAGGTTTGCTAGTGACCAAAGTCCAAGCATTCTGATACTTTAGATATATATATGTGCCCTATAGAATCATTGTCGAGCATTTTGATTGTGAGGATATGACAAAACCAAACCATACAACTTCAAACACCAACGCATTTTACAGACAAGGATATCGGAGCCATAGACAGATCGACTCTCAAGTCTACATTGGCCAGGAGTGGTGACACCAAAGATGCCGATTGTGATGAAGCATTTTAGCTGGAGCGGTTGAAGGTTGCCCAAAGTGCTTACATGCCTACCGAGTTTTGATAAGCGGTTTGGATGGTGTTTGGGATTGCTTAGGCAAAAGAAAAGCAGTCTTAACAACCAATCCCAAACAATCCCTTTAGCATACCTATCATTTATAAAAATACTTGAATAGAAAGTGCTTCATGACAACCTTGACCAGCCCTTCTTGTTTCGATCACACAAAATTAATAATTTTTGGACATAAACCTGTTTTAATCTGTCACCCACCCAACCCATTTTGTCACCTCTTAACATATATTTGGCATCATAACTAATAAAAGTAAACAACATGCTAAGAGCCCACCCGGCCACGCTTTGTGTCGCTTGTTGCCTGTGACTTTCGCTCTCCTGCAAACTTGAAGAGATTCAAGACTTGGCATATACTTCAACGCTTTTAACGGGTGCACAACTTCGGTCTTAGTTTTGTGTTTGGGCCCCGCAAACTCCCAAGGCTGCTTGACATTGTAGTTATTCAAGAATGCAGCATATACCAACACAGAGAGTTGTTCAATACAGATTCATTTTTAAATAGAGAATTGCGAGAGGAACCGCATAAAGACTTACAAATTGCTTTAGCTAGTGATACGTAAGGTGTATATGTAACTACATAACCAGGGGCGGATGCAGCTTAGAGTCAGGGGTACGTCTATTACCCCTCGATTATCCTAACAAAGTGGAAAAAATTTGTTTTTAAGGTATTTTTATAAAATGTTACCCCTAAAACAAATTTTTTGTTACCCCTTAAAATATTTTTTATAAAATGTTACCCCTTGTTTTATTTTCTAGATCCGCCACTGAATTAACCGTCTTCCTCCCCCACTATATCCGACATGCAGAACACCCAAGTCTATATGCAGATCTCGTAGTTCGCTACTTAAAATTATTTTTGTATTGAACACGCCCCTTTCTAACATGCATACCAAATACGGTCATATAAGCAACAAACTATTTGTAATATTAACCATCTAAATATAATTAGTTCACAACCAACTGGACTTAATCACATACTTACAACAAGAGCAGCCTTCATCACCAAGGTTCTAAACATTCACTGTTGGTAGACCAGAACTCTCCCTCCTCAGCCAGATGCAATGACTCAATCCTTGCAGCTTCTTCTTCGTCACTTATCTCTGAATCGCCATCGTCAGATACAAACAAGTCATCCAAACCGTCTGTAAGATCATCATCATCATCATCAATCTCATCAAGACTGTCATAATCTTGGTTAATTACTGCATTTCCATAATCAAAACCGTTCTTAAAGCTAACCCGTCTCTCTCGCCTCATTCGTTTACCTTCCTTAACCAAATCCAATAACTGATCTTTTATTATACAAGATTCGTCTTTTTTCAAAAGTTTACCCTTGTCATCATATGCTTCCACCAGAAAAACAGAGTCCCTCTGCCCCTTCAAACTCACGTAAAATAACTCCGGGTGCCTTAACAACATAGCTCTCAACTTATGCGACAAAACCAAATTCTTTTCTGAAATGAGTCAAGTGATCAATCAATGTCCTTTTTTCAACCATCATACCCAACACCTCCCTCACTACGTCACACGCCCTTTTTTTCCGCTTCAAGAGATTCTTTCGGAAATTCACCAACTTTTGTACGATACGGACACACATCCGTTATATCTCGAAACTTCATCAAAAACTCTTTGTGATGTCTTCCTACATTCAGCCCTTTACGAAGTCTCAACCGGTTAAACTTCAACGGCCGGTCAACTATCAATCCAAGCGATTGGACTTCAGGAACAGGTAATGGTTGAGCCAGACCAATGTCAGATGACACAAGCTCAAGTGCACGGCCATAAGACGTGCCAACGGTTTTAAACTTATCTGGATACTCATTACAAAGCCTGGACCGAAAGTTAGCAGGGAGGCCAAGATCAGGCCCAATGTGGACCAACTTTGACAAAAGGAGTCTGTGATGGGAAGATAACATAAGAAGTTTCTGAAGCTTGTTGGCTAGGGAGTCTGACATGGCGGTTTTAAGCTTTGACTCTTCACTAGCAAGAGATGCTGCAGCTGGAGTAAGTCTGACACAGAGTTGGGGGAGTGTTTTTGTTGCATTGAACGGCGTGGGCGGTAAAGGAATAGTGAAAAGTTCAAAAATGGTTGGGTAACGATGAATCATAGATACGAGTGATCGAGGTTTCGGCAGTGATAAATAAGACCGGCATTTACCTAGGATATGAAGTGGCATGTAGTGTTTTGGTTTAGATAGGAGTAAGGTTTTCAACTTTTGTACAAAACGGATTTTGTTCTGCTTTACTACGTGTTTGTCTAGTGACGGGTCACGGACATGTTTGATAGCTGCAGTGATTCTGATAGAGGCGTTTTTTCGATTTCCATAATTTGGTATAATCCCTTTTACAAGATTTATAATTCCAGAAAGAAACCGAAGAAAGGAAATCTGATTTGGGACAAGTTAAAGACTTGTTACCGATAAATGCAACCGGACAAGTGACAGCCAAGTCCATGTTAAGATATGCAAATCGTTTACTCGAAGCAACTTCAAATCCTGCAAATAAAAAAATAAAATTAAAAAAAAAACATTAAAAAAAAAGTGAAACAAAGTTTTACTTATTTGCATTATTTATCCAAGTTAAGCTAATGCTTCAAATGTTTATAGTTTCATTGTTGTAAGCATGTTGCAGCATAAAACAAAACACACAAATTAAAATTACAATAGCCCTAACTAAACTCAAAACTCGATTCTAATAAACCAACTAGATAAACATATCTAATAAACCGACAACTCAAACTACTTAAACAAATCCTTTTTTCAATGGTCAAATATCTGATATCTCATAACCAAAACTTAAAATTTTTTGGTCGGGGTCGCGTCAAGTCAAACTTGTTACAACGAAACGCTAATTTTTTTTGTTTCATTTACCCTAATTTTGTGACAACCGAACGTTAAGATTCAAAGTACAGGTATCTACTAAATCACTAATAACAAGCAGAAATCTACAAACACAAAATTGATGTGAATAATCATTATAATGTTTAGTATCCCCTTCAATCGATGTTAGTGCCCAAAGCAATGATATAATTTTCTCAGCATTTCGAAATGAAAATTAATCTGCATCTCCTAAATTGGTTACAATTTGTTTGATGTTTCAAAAACTTAACCAGATTTAACTATTTGTGAGTCCTTCTTTAACCTGTTTACTCTTTTGAAAGAATTCAAATTACAAAAAAAAAATAATAAATAAAATCCAGCCATATTTCTGTAGCTTTGTGAGTTGTGAGTTCCATTAAATAACTCACTCAAACAATTCACAAACTCAAATAATCAACGAACAAGATTAGATGATTAAGTTCATACCTTTGAGGCTTTGATTCTGGTAACATGAAGCGGAGGTCAGGGGGAGGAGGGTTCGGGACTGCAGTTGCTGTATGTTTGTTTGTTTGGACTTTGGAGGTGGAGGAGTTGGGTTTGGGTTTGGGGTGTTCATGGTTTGGTTTTCGTGGTTTTTGGGTTAAACCGTGAACTAAACCGTTAGTTACGGTTTTTTAATTATGAAAACCAAAACCAAACCGTAAAATTCTTAAACCGAACTAAACCAAACCAATCCGTTACCATTAATAACGGTTTGGTTTGGGTTTCACAGTTTGGACTCGTTGGGCCTTTACACAAGATGTCCAAAAATATCGTCCAAACGTCATTTTCATACAAAAATAAAGTTGTTGGTTGTTGATAGTTCTTTATGTTTTGAAAATTTGGAATTTTGAAAACTAGTACAACATATGAGCGTCGAGTTATTAAAAATATGAGAAAATGAAACCCCCTTTTATCTCATACACATACGGATCATCTTAGGTTCTCCATTAGACCATACGTAGTGGCCAGTTAAAGGGGCGTGAAAGGGGGCAATTTCGCGCCCCAATCACCTGCAACCCCCCCCCCCCCCCCCACACACACACACACAAGGTTAAAGGGGCGCTAAAGCTTCTTCCGCGAAAAATTTGGCGTAGGTGATGTTGGTGTGTAGCCAATCATTGGCTGCCACGTGGCAGCTTAAAAAAAACAAACGGTCATATGGGTTAACGGTCCAAAAAAGTAGCCGTTGGCTAATTTTTAAAAAAAATTAATTTATTTTTACCTATATAAATAAACTTCAACCTCTTTCATTTTTCACTACCAATTTTACTCACCTTCACCAAATTTTTTATAAGATCCCACTAAATCATCAATCAAAAACCACTAGGTCGGATTAATGGCACCATGGACTAACAACGAGCAGATCCAGTTGGTGTCGGCCTGGATCAATGTCAACGCGAATCCGTCAAGCAATAGGTCGGGTTTTTGGCGCAATGTGTTGGATGAATATAATCGAATTAGCCAAACAAACAATCGCAACATTGATGAGATCGTCCGTAGGTGGTCTCTCGTACGCAATAACTGTACGAGATTGAACACCCTCTATGAAGCCACGATTGAGGCGAACCCTGGCATTAGCCAACAAATGGGAATTCAACTCACAAACAACAGTAATCGGGAGCAGTTCGGAACCGACTTCGCCATCACCAATGTTCAATCATTGCAAATGATTCGTCGTTTTATTGTTTAATTATTAATGTTTAGTGTTATGTTTCGTATTTTTTTATGTTCCGTTTTTTTATGTTTCGTATTTTTTTTTTAATTTTAGGTAATTTAGTGAATTAATGTAATTTTTTTAATGTTTATTTTAGTTAAATATTTAAATTATATACTAGTTTTGTTATTTAAATTTAAAAACAATAATAAATTGGCATGTGGCCCACATGCCACATGTCAAAAAATGCCCCACACCAAATTTCACCCACCATTAGACCATGTGTAGTGGGGGGCTTTATATATGGAGCCCCCTTCCTGATTGGTCCACGTGGCTGCTGAGTCAGCATGGAGAGAGAAACTGAAAAAGGGGTGTAGTGGTGGGGAAAAAAATAGGGCGCTATTATTATAAAAAAAATAAAAAAAAAAAGAAAGAAACCTACCTAAACACATGGAGCACGTCTGTCTTCTTCTTCCATATTCAACTTCTTCTTCCTCACCATAACACATGGAGCAACATTATTGGTTGAAGCAATTTTGTTTCAGCGCCATATATATAACGCTCCGTGGCTTTTTTTGGATATAGCGCCCACCCCTCGCGGTGTTCCCGGCGCCATTTTCTACCACCGCGCCCGATAACGCTTCCACTACACCCACTCTTAGAGCATTCACATCCCATCCACCATTTTTTACTCTATAATTTAACTAAAAATCACATTTTTTAAAATTTATCTCTCATTTTAAAAAACATCCCACATCCAATCCACCATATTTATCTTTATCTTACTCACAAACACATATTTTATTATATTTCTCGTTTTCATACACTCACAATAATTTGGTGGAGGGTGAATAGTAGTTTTTTATATATGAAAAGCTAGGATAACAAATTTTCATAATATAAAGATGGGGTATAAAATGGTGGATGGGTTGTAGTGTGGTTTTAGTAGGATTTTTTAAATTTTAAAGATGGGGGAAGGTTTGATGGGTGGGTTGTGAATGCTCTTACACCTCTTGCCCCTTTAATGCCCCTTTCACCCACCAAGTGACCCACATTGCCACATGTCAAAAAATGCTCCTTTAATGCCCCTTTAACCCACAAATTTCACCCACCATTACACATGGCCTTAATGTTATTATCTTTAGTACAAGCTTTTTTATATTATGCCTAATAACACACACACATATATCTATATATATATACTAGCTTTTATCCCGGGAGTGTCCCGGGGTAGAAATATCTAATATAACATAATAAAACATCTAATATGACAACAATGATTTGCCAATACATGATTAATGAATAATAATAATAATAATATTATTATTTATTTTAAACAAATTTCTGCCATAAGTTATCATATTCAAATATAAAAAAAAAAAGAATCTCTGCCTATGAAGTTATGTTTATCGTTTGTGATTTATTAGTAGAGTAAAATATATTTCAAAACAAATCCCCACAAAAATAGTTGTTATTTTTTCTCCGTTTTTTATATAGCAGTATGGTACTCGTTGGAAAGATAATAAAACGCTCGTTAATTTGGTGTAATTTTTTTCTTTAAAAAATCTCGTATATAAAAGATATTAACGTTTAAAAGTTATGGGAGGAAACATTAAAGAGAAAATTTAATTTTGTTTTTTAATTCTTATCTTTTCCTAAAATAATTATAATATATATAGATTTATTAAAAAAACTCAAAAATTAAAAAATCCTACATAATGCCACGTGGCACATTCAAAGATGGGTTGAGGCCTTCATTAAATGCCACATCATCAAAGTTCAATTCTTTTATTATAAGTTATAGATTATAGATTTAAAAAACATATCAAAAATTCTTACGGTCCGGTTCGGTTTGGTTTTATACGATTGGTTTTTTGTATAAACCGTAAACCAAACTGTTAGTTACGGTTTGAAATATTGAAACCGACCGACCAAAAGTTGAGTAAAAAAATCGACCGTGAAACCAAACCAATTACCGGTTTGGGCGGTTTCACGGTTTGGAACCGAACCATGAATACCCCCTAGTTTGGGTAACCCTAGGTTTGAATTTAAAAAAAATAGAAACCAAAAAGAAAACGTGTGACACAGGGATCGAACCTGAAACCTTGTGTATATGATGGAGAGTTTTCTATATAGATTAACACACTATAAATTACAAATCGAGTGGGTTTTCGGAAACCCATCCAAAGAGCCTAAATCCGCCCCTAGTCACTGACAAAACAGGTAACTTTACCAGTGAAGCAAGTGAGCAGGACTTTCATCAAAGAGTTAGTGAGTAGTAAACTATAAACCCAATTACACCCATAACATAAAGTTGAAATGAATATGGTTCAACTTATTGGAAAAAAAGTCAGTGGGGATTTTTATCAAACAGTTGGTGTGCAGTAAACCAATTTTTTTCCACTTCGTTTTATTATAATTAAAAGGGCAAATTACATAAGGATAGCATGTAAACGGACAACAAACTATGCCGTCATCCCTTTCATAAAACAACCAGCAAGAAGATAACTTTGGGGCTTACCATCTAAAGTTATGATATTATATAAAGTTGTTGAACTTACTGAACGAGGTGATAAAGAGCTTGAAAACATTTGCTTGAAATACTAAAATTAAGACTCTTTAATAATAATAATAAGGGGAAATACCATAAAAAACACTAAACTTTCAGTTTTTTTCTCACTAAAGTCACTCAACAACTTTTTGCATACAAAAAGCACTACACTTTCAGTTTTTTCTTACAAAAGTCACTCAACATTTTTTTGTACTTAAAAAACACTAAACTTTTTTTCTTTTCTCATAAAACACATTACCCCCTCTCTCTCTCTCCTTGGTCGCTTTTCCGGCCAAAATGTACAAGAAAAGAGGGTGGTGGTTTATCGGTTGTGCAAGAAGCCGGAGAAGATGATCGGTCGGACAGTCATAGGAGCAGAGGGTCGTTGGGTTACCGGACTTTTGGCCGGAGATTGGTCACCGATCGGAGAAGGTGACCGGTTCCGATGATACTCTCTCTCTCTCTCACACGCTACTCTCTCTCTCTTTCAGTCTCTTATTCGTGAGTTTCTTTTTGGTTGATCAAATGTTCTCACCTTACATCTTATTTATAATATTATATTATGTATGTATGGGACATGGATGTTTGGACACAAACAATGAATCTTCATGTGACCATGTGAGTCATGGTTGTATTGTCATTCATATAGACTATTGTGTGTCTATTCTAATGATGACGGTGACATGTGGAGGAGAGCATACGTAGGTTTCAAGCTTTCATGAAGTGAGCTGTCCAATGTGTTGTCCTCTTCACAGCCGAGTAGACTTCATTGCTTTTACGACCCTCTGCTCCTATGACTGTCCGACCGATCATCTTCTCCGGCTTCTTGCACAACCGATAAACCACCACCCTCTTTTCTTGTACATTTTGGCCGGAAAAGCGATCAAGGAGAGAGAGAGAGGGGGGGTAATGTGTTTTATGAGAAAAGAAAAAAAGTTTAGTGTTTTTTAAGTAAAAAAAATGTTGAGTGACTTTTGTAAGAAAAAGCTGAAAGTGTAGTGCTTTTTGTATGCAAAAAATTGTTGAGTGACTTTAGTGAGAAAAAACTAAAAGTTTAGTGTTTTTTATGGTATTTCCCCTAATAATAACAACACCCTTCATTTCAAGAGTTTATAGACGTTTTGCGAAAAAAAATTACATAAATGCGTTTGCCGGGAGTCGAACCCGGGTCTATTGCTTGGAAGGCAATTATCCTAACCGTTGGACTACAAACGCAGCTTATATAGATAAGGTTGACAATTCCATTATGTCTATGTGGAACTGATAATATTTTTATCATTTTTTTTAAGTACAGAAGCTTAAGTATTTGTACATGTTTCGTTCACTATGATACAGCATCAAGCATTGTACTAGCTTATGTTCTTTTTAGTTTTCATATAAAATGCTATACACAAGTATATGATACAGTTCTCTACTTCAAATTTGTTATGTATTGAATGTATTCTCTAATCATGGATATATAAGGCACTTTTAGTATAATTAGTTTGAATTACAACTAATTTAACCTTAGACTTATTTTTAAGAAAAAAGGATATGTATTAAGCACATATGTTAATGTTTAGAGTTCCATAATCGGTATGGTTCTATTGGTTATAGAAAAAGATGGTTTGGTTGATTCGGTCGACCGGTTTTAAAATTCGTTGCTATATTTACTTAGGTTTTTAGGCAGTATAAGCAAGAAGCATGTTAATTAACAAACTAGATGAATTACAAAACTGCATGGTTTGTTAAACACTGTAAGTTTGGATTCTATACAAGACTCTTGGAAATGGGATGCAGACAAGGAAGGGAAGTTTTCGGTTAAATCAATAAGATCACTTATTTCAATGCCGGCATCGTCTTTGGAAGGTTGCGATGCTTCATGGAACCATTGGCTACCCAAAAAAGTCAACATTTTTGGGTGGAGAATGGTACTTAACCGTCTTCCAACTAGAGCGGAGCTTGTAAAACGATGTATCAAAATCCCAATATGCTTTCTTGGTTTCGGATCTGGTCAAAGCTACATACTAATGTGGAAGGACCGGTGGTGAAAGGGAAAATGATCCAGTCAATCGGTCTCACAGCTTGTAGATACTGGTCAGTGGTCACATTTTGGATGAGCTTCGCACATTGGGATTTCTATAGGTGAAAAATGTTGAAAGTTCTTGATTGGGAGATGTGTTGCACCTTCAATTTTGTGTAATTAAATGTAAATATTTGGTTTTGGTTGTATGTTTCTGGTCTAGTCTGTTTTTGACTAGCTGTTTTAACACAAGTTACCTTTTATTTTTGGATTTGGTAATATACTTTATTATATTCATGAATGTGAAAACTACATCAAGATAGCAAGACGGGTAACAAACTGCACCGCCACCCATTTCTGTATAGCAAACCCTAATCTGCTAAAAACGAAACATTTTCCACTTTCTTCGTCTTTGCCTTCGCAACGCTTCCAAAACAAAACACTATCATTTTGATCATTCATTCAATCCACAACTATTTACCATTTATTTAATCATTATTTTGTACCCAAACAAATACAAAATCATTATCATTTTGACCAACAAAATAGTGAAATACAACATCTCTAGAAGGTGGTTCAGAACTTCAGATTCACATTCATCCCCAACCAAAATAAGTTTTTGAAAAAAAAAAAATAGAAATTTAAAAAAAAAAACACTTAATATTCATCTATTGTCATCCTATCCATACCTACATAAAGTACAGGGTCCTGGATGCCTAAAACTTCTACCTGTGTAGAATTATAACTGAAAATCTACATTGTAACTTCAAATATAAGACTGGGTCATAAACTTATAACCACCTACCTTTAAAGGTAGGTTTGCAGCCTTCTAACATAATAATATACAAATGTCATGCTTCCGCACACGTGTTGCCTTGACCAACTTATCTTTGATCTAGTCTTTATCCATAACGGAAGTTGGCGTTGACCATCATTGACCATCAGGGTTGGCTTGTGACGTGGGAACATTAATATCCATACAGATCATCGGAACAGCTCTGGGAAAGACCACATTATGAACTTTGCGAAAATGTCAGTTTCCAAGAACTCAATATGAGCGGCTCGTCCGATTATTGTATTCAAGTTTCTTCCTTGCAATGAAGTATCAAAATTAACATCACATCTCATAAACGTGCGTTGTTCAGAAGATGGAGCGTTCATTTGTTCCAAACAGTTGTTGAGCATTTCATGGAAAATTTTGCCCCGTCTTGAGTAGTCCCCTGATGATGATTGGCACATCTCGATTCGAGCAGAATGGTAAGGAACATAACCATCCTGAAAAAGGACCAAACAAGTTACTTTCGAGCGAAGAGTGTGGACAATATATATAATTTCTAAAAACAACCAAACCCGCAATATGACCTTGCCACATGGACCATTGTGCTATTCACTTAAATAATGTGTTTTTTATTAACCAATGAGGACCAGGTAAAACGCAGCTTGCAAGGCACGTAGCCTTCAGGGGGTTAAAACGCAAAAACCATGAAGCTGGAGTTGGACCTGAGACCTCTACTAAAGAGAATCAGGCGCTTACCACTACGCCACCTCAAAATAATCGAGAAATATTTGACAAATATTTGACAAATCGTGAGATGATGTAGATACCTGAGGAGATGATAGGAGGATAATGTTCTTGAAACTTTCCAACGTCTTTTCCTGAAAATAAAATAAGCACAAAAAGGGGTTTTAAAACGGGTAACTAAGAGAAAGAATTATGAGAACTAAAAATGAAAATTTGAGCAGGAATTAATTGTTTAGGTTCATTAGTATAAAATGTACCTTGGAAAGATTGTAAAAGAAGGTATTCTCCAGATCTATGTCATCAGTGAAAGTCAGCTGATGAATGCAACGGGTGTTTTTAAGCTTCTTCAACAGCCATAATCCAGAATTGAAAAGAGAATTTGAACTGTAGAGATAACCTAAATGTGGGCCCGATATTGAAACATATGTATGCAGGTACCTATGGTATGGCTCCATGATGCTCTCTGCAATTTTAATTATAGAATACATAAATATTTGCTCTCTGCAATGTGTAAATTTTAAAAAACTTGGTTATAATGGAAACAGGTCAAACGATTAGAAAGTGAAGCAAATATCTTAATATCATTACCTCTTAACTCCCTTTATAAAAAAATATATACTTCTCGTAATTTATGGAATATAATAGTTACCTAAGGAAAGGGGAAAAATGTGTGTGTGTGTCAAACCAACCAGACCCGTTTAGACCCATGTTAAAAAAAACAACAGACCCAAACCATTTCAACATGTTACCTGCCAACGCAGTTCTTATAATCACATTTCCAATGGAGTGCCCGACAAAGCTAAGCTTCACATTTTTCAAGGTACCAGATCTTGAGGCTTTATCCATCTTCTTTTTAACAAAAGCAATGACTTCTTTGGCAAGTCTTAACCCCATATCCCTGAAGTCCTCAGAAGTCTTGTCTTCATTAACTTCCGACATTAAAAACTCAATTTTGGGATCTATTAGAAGCCACTGATTCCTGACAAGCCTTAAATCTAGATGATGTCCCTGCTTATGTCATCATCAAGAATTAGTTTTTCTACACTAGTGAATATTACCAGCTTCTACACAAAAATAGCATGCATGAATTGATATGCTACAGATGTAAGAGACTTTTTGGTTTATTATTCCACGTCTCCCACACCAAATAAAAACAAAGATAAAAAGAAAAACAATCAACCAAAAAAACCTAAAAGATATTTCATACATGGTGAAATTGCCATTTCTAAATTTAAATTTGTAGTATGTAACGGGCATAAACATGCCTGAAAACCATGAACGAAAACAGCAATCTTCAAAATGCGACCCTTTTGCTTATTGCTAGAGAAACCTGAGTCAGTCTGTGGAAGCATGCCATTTGCATTTTTTGGGTCCAGGTTTCTGAAGTAAGAATTTCCACTTGCTGAAAGCAATGGTGCATTTACTACACGTTCAACAATTACAATAGGTATACGTGAGGGGTCTCCGAAAATCTGAAGATCTTGAATTGAACGACTGTTTATCTGCATAGAATAGGAAAATGGTTTAAAATTCTTGTATAAGGGAAATAGGATAATGAAGCCTTTAAGAACGCTAACCCACCCTCATCTGTGCAATACTACGCCGGTGGAGCTCAGCCCTCGTTGCTGCACCCTGGGAAGGCTGAAAAAAAATCATATTAATGATTCAGGTGTGATTATTGTATAATCACCAGTTGTAATAAAACGTAATTGTTAAATAATTAAGTGTTTTACAGGTTATAATGATTTAAGTAACTAATGATAAAACGGCGAAAGAGATATCCTTTCATAATTTACAATGTCAAGATACTTCAAATTTTACATGGTAATAATTATTATAAAAAAAAAAAGTAATAATTATTACAAAAAAAAAACAACATATAATTCCAAAGATTATCGGTCTTTCATGATATGATAAAAACAACCGAGAAACGTAGATGAAAAGTATTACCAATAGGTAAAAACATGGGGCTATGGGGGTAAATAGATACTTATGGTATTTATTAAAAAAAATCAGTTAATTACTTTACCCCTAAATAATTATAATCAGAATCATTTCATCCGAATACTAAAAACTGTATATAGAAAACCACTTTCATAATGTATATCTAAACACCCCGTAAATGTTTGTGCTATCATCATCATCAACAACATACTCGGTTAATCCCACCAGTAGCAAAGCTACGGTAGAGTCTGAGAAGGGTAAGATGTAGACAGCCTTACCTCTACCCGGTGGGAATAGAGATGTTTGTGCTATGCGAAAAGCGAAAATTTGTGAGAAGAACAAAAGATAAGAACATTACATCTTCCATTATCTTCCGGGGAAGAGGCACCTTGCCACGTAAAGCATGGTATTGTGAGTCATCAATCTCACTTAAGGTAGATTGGTGTGGCATCTCAACCTTAGAGTATACCATCCATATTGACCATTCAGCTCTTCGATCGATAGCCCATGAGTTACGCAAGTGATCCAAAATCTTTGTTTTATATTCCCTGGTGTGCAATAAAAGATAAGATTATGAGAATCACAGTACCATGTGCACATTATGTGATGCTCACCTTCTTTTATTGATATGTAAAATACAGTAGGTACAATATAAGCACATGAATTTTAAAGAATTCTTTTTCTTCATTACTATGCACTTGAGAAACAGAAGCAAACCTGTGGAACTTTAGAAAAGTGCTCCATAAGTAGAGAATCTGATCTCCAATTGAATGAAAAAGACGATACAGTTCATCGTTTTGGAGAGAATACAGATATTCACTCGAGAAATCAACGGTACCGTTTGGGATCTGTCCATCATATAATGTCCATGGTCATTTACAAAATTTATAAAAAGGGAAATTGGACGGGAAAAAAATAGTATAATATCTAAATAAACAGAAATATTGCATTGCATAAAAGTGAAATTGACCTTGTCTTTACCCTAAACCCATTCATAAAATATTAGTCATTTGACATATATTTTAAAATAGCTGAATAGAGAAGCAACTCAAATAACAAGTGAACAACCTTAGAAACATTTTGCATGTTTTCTTGTACTTGTGAAGCATTAGCAGTCTCCATATCCAATTCCGTAGAAGCAATCAATATGTTTGTCTCGTCATGTTGAGAGGTCAAACCAGTCAAATCAATTGTTTCATTAATTGCCTTACTAAGATTCCGTATCTCTTGAAGTAGAATTGCACGGGAAGTTAAAAATGCCTTCACAAGCAAAATCTGTTTCAGCAGGATATGTTAGAACAGATTCAGGCAAATTAAAGTTGAAGTTGATCTTCACAGTGAATGTATTGACAACAATATTTGTAGATGCTGAAATGTGTGACCCAAAGTAACTCATTGGCTCATTGCAACATATATCATTACCATAAGTAAACTTAAAACAAAAAAAAATCAGTAAACCTAAAGAAATGCGTACTTGATTTCTCTTGTCATACTTCTCACCGCAAGCTTCTTCATTCCAATGAGGATTGCTGCTAGAAAAGTGACACGGTTAGTTTATCTTCAAAAAGCTTTCATTGTCCTAGAGGCAGATTGAGAAACAGAAATCAATAGTGTTGGCACAATAGGAGAGTTGAATAACGTGCCAACGCAATTTCAGATTGAAACGGATTGTCTTTAGTATGGGCAAGGTGGGGTTGACCCACAAACATTTTCCATCTGTTTTTTTATAAATAGCTCATGCGTAAATTATAAATTTATGATTATAAAGCTATGCTATTACAATAATAATCTGATTTTAACATAATGGTTGCCTTGAACATGGGTTTTTTTATGGAAACTTAACACTAATTAAGAAAGCCATTGGTGTTCCTCTCCTTGCGTATAAAGTTTGAATATGTGATTCACCTCTCTCGAAAGGATTTTTGAAGGTTGTAAGCATTAAAAATACATTTTGTGCAACTTTCAACTTGTTGGATCCAACTGGATTACTGGACCAACTCGGTTTAGCTACAAAGTTCTTTTGACCTTATCCCTAATCGACTCATTCACAATTAAACAGGTCAGAATGGCCACCTCTAAAAATCAACAAAAAGTACGATTTTCTAAATTAAGTGACAAAACCAGCACCAAACCTGTGTTTCTTCATAGTATGAACACTTCCTTTCAATAAGCTAATATGGACACTCGTATCGACAAGCACAGAATGGAAAGCATCAAAATAAACAGGACAATATGAATGCAATCCAAGAAGAGCCTTTGGTGGAATTCTGAATTCATGAACGGCAGCAGGGGAAACATTCAAAGAGTCCTGCATATTGGAGCTGCAGATGGAGCATTAAAAACACTATATCTAGTAAATATATATTGAAATGAGTAGCAAAAGCTGAAAATACATGCTAGGTTGATATTATTATAAAATACTATTTACTAACCCATTTTCCAGAACAGGTGCGTACAGAAGCTCAAATTTCAGTATTACAGCTGACGTGATTGGACCCTGAAGAAATTAGGAGCTCATCAATTAGCAATATTACAAGATGAGTATGACCGAACTATGACATAATCATTTGACTAAATTAACCCACATTGAGAGAGCGAAGGAGAAAGAGAGAGAGACCTCAAATTTACCAAGAGAGAAGTTGAAAGATATCATGACTGATAGAAGAATATCCTGCCTTGCATATCGAATACGAAAAGGCTGTGATGAAAAACTATGGTCTGTGTCGTCAATCTTCCAAACCCCCAAGACATCATCAGAACCAAGTTCAGGAGCTGCAGTTCATACAAAAATGTTGCATGATATTAGCTTTGTTTGTATCCTGATAACAAGCTGAAGAGAAAAATCATCACAGTGATAATTATTAATTACTTGTAAGTGATTGTGGAAATCACTTAAAACATATGAAAGGATGTAAGAACATGCTCACAAGAATCAGCTGGTGAGATGATTGTAGATGCATCCTATAACTTTAATCATGTTTGAAAGATATTCATATACGGGAATTCTAAATGAAAACATGTTGCAACACTTGGCACATGATAGAAGTTCACACTGTTGCTTATTTTTTTTCCTAGCATTCCCTCTGGCAGTCCTAGTATATAAGTCTCAGACTCTCAGTTAATTAGATTAATCTTTTGAGATATAATTTCCATTGTATTTACTTTATACATGCATGAAGTAAAGTAGGATACCCAAACCCCTACATATGAATCTCATTCCCAGCATGGTATGTTTCACGAGGACATCATCTCTTTGTCTATGGTCATTGGCTATTCATCTACCGACATTATTCCTTTTGGTCCGTAAATTCATTATCTCACATGATAGGGTAGTAGATTAAAAGATGTATACGGTATGTAGGCTAGTAGATTAAAAGATATATATGGTATGCAATATGCACATGCATTAATGTACTAACTTTATCCTAGTGGCTGGTATTCCTACTTCATTTCAGATTACCAAAGTGAACATGCCTAATTGCCTAAAATCCTCATCATACTTTTTATATTTCATGTTCATGTGCACATAAGCGTAGGCAAGCAAATTACAAACTGGCAAAAACGCAAACCCCTCTTCTAAAATCTTCATATACCTGGCTCCAATTTAAACATTATAGGCATCACTTAAACATATTTGAATTAGAATCAGAAAAATCAACATAACAAAACTACATCAAAACGAGATAAGAATACGGAAATATGTCTACTTGTCCTGGATTAAGTAGCCTTATACATCACGACACTGGTCGTTGGATAATAACTAAATAAACTTCAACAATAAAAATATAATCACATAGATGTGCATAATGAAATAAAGAACAATGTACCGACCATCATACTGAACCACTCTTGAAGGGGTACCCACAAATGATGCATACTCGCTATCTTCCCATCTCATAGTAATCTTGATCTGGTACCACCTGTAAAAGATGCACATTCCCTATAAATACCTCGATTTCACCCCCAAAGCTATCTGATTACAACATCGTTCAAAGTTTTCCAATTATTCAAGATTCAAGAAAAAGAAAAAACTAATAAAACTTCATGAAAATTCATGGTTGTAAAAATCATGACTAGCCTCCGATAGTCCAATTAATCATTGATTAGTCGCCAGTTGGAGGTTCACGGAGTAGTTTTCATCTAATCAGCCTATTAATCGCTAGGTAGTCAACAGTGGTCAAATCCGGACCTAATCGGCCAAAAATAAGTGGCAGTCTAGCGATTCTGGCCAATTCCGACCAAAACCTATAAATCATGGTGATCAATTCTATCTACTTAAAAATACGAGTCGAGGAAAGGGTTAAAACATGCCTACTTAAGAAAATTACATATAAAAGTGTGCGTGTGCGCACGGGCGTAAAACTGAAAATTACATTTAAGATCCCAATCCTATTAATCCCTAGTAATCCTGATTAATCGCTAGTTGTACCTCACCAGCCGACTAACGACTAGCACCTAGCGATTCATAATAAATATTAACTGCTGCAAATCAAGCCTTACCCTTGCTGAAACAGGTCAAGGTTATGAAACCTATGAATATAAATCGCAACCTCATGAACCGCCTCCAACATCGATTTCCGATTCCCTGAATAACGTTCTCTTGGAAGCGATAGTCGCTTCGCATCGCCTTTCGGCTTAACCGCTGTTCTCTGATGATTGAAACCAGCTATGAGCCATTTAAGTCGACGGAACATAACTGACTATTATTATCTCTACACTATTCACTCTAATTAGCATCACTCCGTTAAATCCTCCGTCAAATAACTGAAACAGAATGCTTCGATGATACTTATGCTTTGTAACAGTGTTAGGTGTTAGATCGTGAACCAAACGACGTCGTCAGATAATAATAATAATAATAATAATAATAATAATAATAATAATAATAATAAATTATTATTATTCAATAAAACCCTAAATTAGGGATTTATATAACCTGAAAGAGTCTGAAATAACGGAAATAGAAATGATGTGATGATATTTAGGGTTTTGTAACAGTGTTAGGTGTGAGATCGTGAGCAAACGACGTCGTATCGTCGGAGAATAATATTTAGAGATTTATGTAACCTAATAATAGTCTGAAACAACGGGAACAGAATGATGTGATGATGTATAGGGTTTGAAAACTGTGTTAGGTGTGAGATCGTGAAGAAAACGACGTCGTCGAGGAATAAGTAAAACACTAGATTAGATATATTTATATTATATAACCTGATAGAGTATGAAATAAGGGAATAGAATGATGTGATGGTTGTATTTATATATATATAGGGTTTGGAAGAGTGTTAGGTGTGGGATCGTGAAGCAGAAGAGATGAATAAAGTCCGGCCGGTGAAGAAGACGGAGACTGTGGTCTGCTCAAGGGAAGAAATATTAAATCTGAGAATAATATTATTATTTTTTTTAGTTAATTTAATTTGGAAAATGATTGTAAGTTTGAAAAAAACCACCTGCCATCATAAATGATACTGTATACTCCACTGTGAAAAATAACTCGATATGACATTGGGGTTGGTGGTCCATTGGTAAGGCAAAGCCTTTTAATACACTAAAAGTGTGAGGTTTTGAGTTCAAGTCTCACAAGGAGCAAGAATTTCGCCTTTCAAAAAAAAAATAACTCGATATATTACTTTCCGACAAGGAGAATGGCGTCATCAAAATTGGTCACGGGTAAATCACTATCAGCACGGTAACATCATCGCCACTCGTGCTGGTAGTGGTCTGGTGAACTAAATTTTGGTTCTATTTAACGGACCGTAAAGCAAATTCTGGTAGTTGTTTTGTGTGGGGGGGTTTGTTTTTTATGGGTTGGGTAGTTGAGGATAGTATTGCCTACAAAAATAGGTTTCAGTGAAGTGAATTAGTGAATTGATGTGACATTGCAATATGAGTTAATAGCCAAAATCATCCCTAAGGTTTGATCACTTTTGCCACTTCAGTTCCAGGCTCAAGTGCCTGTTCATCCATCTTCATTCCAAAGGCGAGCATATCCATTGAGTGATTGTAACTGCTATCGTTTACAGTCAATAGTTCTTAACCAACCCTTTTTTCCAAAACCCAAACCTTTTAAACCTGGATCCTTATACTTTACATTTTTTGCCAAAATCATCCCTTAAACTAACCTAGTTAATTATTGACGTTAAGTTTGGAAGTGTTTTAGACATTTTACCTAGGAAACCAAGGGCATGTTGGACATTTTGTATAATTAAATTATTTTAGAATTATTATTAATTTTTTAACTTTTAATAAAGAAACAACCCCACCTACCCCCCCCCCCCCCCTCTATCTAAGTTCTGCACAAACCACGACCACCCTGCAACACCACTGCTTCGGCCACCACCTGCTCCGACCACCACCACCACCACCCTGCAAACGTCTCGGCTTTCGTCGACACGTTTTATAACATTGTGTAAGTTTTATGTCACCCATAACTAACCTTCATCTTATCTTCCAGCACCCCCAAATAATTGTGTAAGTTTTATATCATTCATGCAACTTCCGTCACCGCGCCATTCCGGCAAAACTTCATCATCTTTAGGGGTGCAAACGAGCCGAGCCCGAGCTCAACCAGGCTCGAGCTCGAGCTCG
Source organism: Ambrosia x helenae (assembly GCA_030844895.1). Taxonomy (NCBI): domain Eukaryota; kingdom Viridiplantae; phylum Streptophyta; class Magnoliopsida; order Asterales; family Asteraceae; genus Ambrosia; species Ambrosia x helenae. Next base: position 45,529,466 of record CM061232.1, on the reverse strand, counting down.
ATTAACTTATAAGAGCTCGAGCTCGGCTCAGTTCGAGCTTTGTTTTTAAAGCTCGAGCTCGGCTCGTTAGTAGTTTCTCGAGCTCGGCTCGGGTTCGGCTCGTTTAGTGTTTATTAGTTAATATATTAAATTAAATAATATATAAATAGGCTCGTTTAGGCTCGATAAGTCAAAAGCTCAGCTCGGCTCGTTTATTAAAAAACTTTAAATGTGGGGTAAATGGTATAAAATATTAATAAACCTAATATTATACTAGGCTCGATAAGGCTCGACGAGCCTGGCGAGCTTCATATGCCAGGCTCGAGCTCGATAAGTAAACGAGCTTTGTTTTAGGCTCAAGCTCGACTCGAGCTCGATAAGGCTCGGCTCGTTTCGAGCTATTTACCAAGCCGATCTCGAGTAGCTCGCGAGCTGCTCGGCTCATTTGCACCCCTAATCATTTCAATCAAGCCTCATTCAAGGAAAGTTTTATGTCATTTTGCTCGTTTTGATCTTCAGAATCAAACCCCAAGGTTATAATCGCCAACTGTAATCATAGAACTAGAAATTCTAAAATGAGAGTGGGGACGTTTATAGGGTTCTTGTATTGGGAAAGAAGATGACCAGAACCGATTGGAAATTTTGCTGAATTGAGTTTGATTTAGAAAGCAAACAGTGCGTGTAGCCCAACTAGTTTGTTCATCGGATGATAGCAACTAGGCCCTTGTTCGACTTCCTTTGAGGTGGTTCGGTGGTGGTCTTGGTGGCTTGGGTGACAGTTGCATGGTGGTTTATGTTACACACAGATACGTGGTGGTGGTGAAACGTGGTGCATCTGGCTGGTGGCAATGAGGTGTTTGGTATGCAAAAAGAGGGTGCAAGGATAGAGGGTGTTTGGGTGCAAGGATAGGTATGCAAAAAAGACATAAATGCCCCTCAACTTAACGAGATAATTTAACTGGGTTAGTGTCAGGAACGATTTTGGCAAAAAAAATGTAAAGTATAAGGACCCAGATTTAAAAGGTTTGGGTTTTGGACTGAAGTGGCAAAAGTGACCAAATCTCAGGGACGATTTTGGCTATTAACTCTTGCAATATTGGTTGAAATTAGTGAAGTTGAAAAAACTTACAATACCCTCATCCCCAATGTGTTGTCTCGTTTTTTTTTTTTAACATTTGGTGTGTAGTGAAATGTTATTCAATGTAGATATAGATGGTAACACAATTGGAACAGTTACGATGGTGACGGTTTGTGAAACATGGAAAGTGAGAAATGGGAAGACTTTTAGTAATCAAAGAAAAATCGTTTTTTTTTAATTACAAGTAGATCGAAATTTTGTAAATTGATCTAGATTGTGTGATTTCAATGTTTATGATGTAATTTTGTAACTGTCAGGTTTCAGTGTCTCGTTAGCATGGTTTTCTATATTTTATATAGAAGTTTTGCCGTTCAAAAAAAAAATAGATGGTAACAACTTCTATATTTGTAAGCAAATTTTATAAATTAGTTACGTTAAATGAATGTCTAAAGTAATCAAAGCAAGTTAGCTAGCCGATTTAATACAAAGATGGAAAATAATTATGAACCGAAACTTAAAATATTTGGACGGGTAATGGGGTGAGAAAAATTTGCTGAGTATGAAATTGGTAATGATATTATGTAATACCCAGCTTGGTGATAAGATAATCTACTAAGAGCATTCACATCCTATCCACCATTTTTTACCCTATAATTTAACTAAAAATCACACTTTTAAAAATTTATCTCTCATTTTAAAAAACTTCCCACATCTCATCCACCATATTTATCTTTATCTTACTCACAAACACATATTTTATTATATTTCTCGTTTTCATACACTCACAATAATTTGGTGGAGGGTGAATAGTAGCTTTTTATATATGAAAAGCTAGGATAACAAATTTTCATAATATAAAGATGGGGTATAAAATGGTGGATGGGTTGTAATGTGTTTTTAGTAGGATTTTTAAAATTTTAAAGATGGGGGAAGGTTTGATGGGTGGGTTGTGAATGCTCTAATTCATTATTATTTAAATTTCATATATCTATTTACTAATTCATTATTATTTAAATTTTCATATATCTATTCATTATTACTTGACGCAGTGTTTTTCTAGCAAGGAGATTAAAGATGCGGTGTTCGAGTGTGGGGCCGATAAAGCTCCGGGGCCGGATGGTTTTAACTTTCGGTGCATTCGTTTTTTTTTGGGACTATTTTAAAGAAGATTTTTCGCAGTTGATGGCTCACTTTCATGAGGTTGGGAGTTTTAGTAAAGGAGTGGGCTCGTCTTTCATTACGCTTATACCAAAGGTTGGAGACCCGGTGGAATTATCTGACTTTAGACCAATTAATTTGATTGGTATCATAAGTAAGGTAGTGTCTAAGGTCCTAGCTAATAGATTGAAGACAGTGTTGGGCAAGGTGGTGTCGGAAACACAGTCGGCTTTCTTGGCAGGGAGGTATATTTTGGATGGCCCGCTGATGGTTAATGAGGTGATTTCGTGGGCTAGAAAGCGTGACAAGAAGATTTTCTTATTTAAAATTGATTTCGACAAGGCATACGATAATGTGAACTGGGATTTTCTTTTGTCGATTATGGAGCAGATGGATTTTCCCATTAAATGGCGTATTTGGATTAGGGGGGTGTTGGCTTCGGCTAGGTCGGCTATTCTAGTCAACGGTTCGCCGACGTTTGAATTTGGTTGTCAAAAAGGGATTCGGCAAGGTGATCCTATTTCGCCATTTTTATTTATTATTCTCATGGAGGCCTTTTCGTGTTTGATGAATAAAGCTTCTGATTCCGGTATTTTTCATGGGGTGCGTCTTCCTAATGATGGGCCGATTTTGACACACTTATTATTTGCGGATGATGCGATGTTAATGGGAGAATGGTCTACGTTTAACTTTAACAATTTGAAGCGGGTGTTGCGGATTTTCTATTTATGTTCGGGATTGAAGATAAATATTCATAAGTCAGTTTTGTACGGTATAGGGGTTGACAATGAAGAGGTGATGGGGAGGGCGAATGCTCTTGGATGTAAAGGGGGCGGCTTTCCGTTTACGTATTTAGGTATAAAGGTGGGAGCGAACATGAATCGGATAAATAACCGGGAGCCTGTGATCGCTACGTTTAAGAAGAGATTATCTAAATGGAAGGCTACGGCGCTTTCGATTGGGGGTAGGGTAACACTTATAAAATCGGTTCTTAATAGTCTTCCCACGTACTATTTTTCCTTGTTCAAGGCGCCGAAGAAAGTTACTGATGTTTTAGAAGGCTTGATGCGGCGTTTCTTATGGGGTGGATCCGATGAGGTTAGGAAACTTAGTTGGGTTTCTTGGGAGGTAGTTACAAAACCCATTGTAGAGGGAGGGCTAGGGATCACGAGACTTAGCCTGAGTAATCAAGCTTTGATTGTCAAGTGGATGTGGAGGTTTCTTGGAGAACATCAACAAATGTGGAGAAAGGTTATTATAGCTTTACATGGTAGTGGTTCGACATGGAGTTCATTGCCTGTGAACGGTGCTTACACCGGGGTGTGGAAGAATTGTGCGAATTTGTGCAATAAAATTAAAGTGGAGGGCAATGGTCTTGGTAGTGTCATTCGTGGTGTTCTGGGGGACGGTAAAGTTTTAAGGTTCTGGGTGGATGTGTGGGTTGGTGAAGATCCGCTAAACGTCAAGTTTCCTAGATTGTTTGAGCTGGAGAAAGATAAACGAGTTAAGGTTTGTGATCGGTTGTCGAGTAATGAGGCTGGTAGTATTATTAAATGGGAATGGAAAAGAGCTATTTTGTACCCGGATGAGCTAGAGGAAAGGAATGCTTTGGAAGGTTTGCTGCACTCGTGTACTATGTCAGAAAGGAGGGATTCTTGGATATGGTCATATGGGAAACAGATCGAGTTTTCTGTAGCGGAGGTGAAGAAGTGGATGCGAGGCTCGGGGTTCAATACGGTTGACGATCGGTTTGTGTGGAGCAAATGGGTGTCGTCGAAGTGCAACATCTTTATGTGGCGACTTTCCTTAGATCGGTTGCCCACGAAAACAGCTTTGATCCGGAGAAACATCCATGTGGCGAACCCGTTGTGTGTTTGGTGTGACGTGGAGGATGAATCAGCGGAGCATTTGTTTACGGGTTGTGGGTTCTCGATAGGAGTTTGGCTTGCTGTTTCGAGATGGTGTAGATTACCGGACATCTACGAATTTCATGTCAAAGATCTAGTGACGTTTCACGAGTCGTGTGGTGTTTCGAATAATAAGAAAGCTGTCATCAAAGGGGTGATCATTATCGTGTGTTGGGTGTTGTGGAAGGCTAGGAATAACAAGGTTTTCTCCAATGTAGAAGCGAAAGTGGCTGATATAGTGGCGGATGTCAAGTCATTGTCTTTCTTTGGTATAAGCACCGGTTTAAAGATGGTATAGTGGATTGGGATAGATGGGTTAGATTTGATTTGTGATGTTGTAATGTTTTGACGTTTTTGGTTTTCGCTTGTATTCCCCTTTTTGGGGTGTGCTTGTTGGTGGTTTAATGAAAGTTGATCTTCAAAAAAAAAATCTATTTTTCTCTAGTAATAAAATTATACAAAAAAAAAATGAAAATAATAAAAAATGTCTTTAGAATTTGAAGAAACACGAGTATAACCCGTCCAGAAAAGGATGGATTTGGTTTGATACTCGTGTTCGCTCAAGGTATAATTATTCGCTCACACTAATGACGAAACCAAACCCTAGGAGATAATAACGAGTATGATGTGTGTGGTGAAAGTGAGAATACCAGAATATAAGTGGTTCAGTCTAGATCGACCTACGTCCACTAAAAATAGAGAATATTATTACTCGGAAAGATTACAAAGTGATTACAAGTATTTATCTCTATGTCATTTCTCGCATGGAATGATCGATCATTTGCAAAGGAGAAGAAGTCTTCTTTTTATAGGGGAAAGCATGGGCCGAGTGGATCTGCCCACGAAGGGTGTAACTGATATGGGCCTTGATCCGGCCCACATGCCTTTGGCCAATAAAAGTGGCGGGAGTCAAGTGACAATTATTGCTAATGTGAGAGAAAGTATGATTTGGCCTGCAAAAAATCCATGTGGCGCCTCCTGATTGGGCGCAGACGGCGCTCCTTTCCGACACAACATGGTTGACCACCTGTTGGCATCTGACGTGACGTCTGACAGCAGGTGGACATGCGTGTACAGTGCTCTGACCAGTACTGTTCACAGCAACATGGTGGTAGCATGGAAGCAGTCACGTCATTATTCCCTATCAGTAATCGTGGACCACTCCTGACACGTGTCGCCATCTGGTTGGCGCAGGATCTGTCCAGATCTGACCAAATTTTCTTAATTCTTGATCATCCGTAACTCGTACCAAAAGCTGATGCTTGGTCAAATATTCCGCGCGTGAGTACATGCGCGGATATTCCTTTATGATGGTGACTCACCATGCTGATGTAACCCCGCGCATGGGGTTGTTAACTTGCGCGAAACGAGGTCACGAGCGCTAAGAGGACATTTACTGCTCCAAGGCTTGGCTCCGCGGATTAGAGCTCTGCAGGTTAGTTGTGAAGATTCATTTTATGGGATATGGATACCTATCCGCGCTGGGATTAGGTACCCTATCCCTTCAGAATTCCAATTGTATCTTTTAACAACCCATGATCTCCAGCCCAACTGGTTTGAGGTATGATGTGTTTTTCCTTATGGGTTCTTATCCTGGGGGTAGGTCACATGTTCGATCCATGCACACCACAAAAAAATTCTCCGTGATGGTTTGAGCTTAGGCAAGGAGGACACCGGTGTGTGGGTAGAAATTCGAACTTGGGCCGCCAGGTTAGGGTTGTACAATGATTTCCACTGAACTAAGTCTTTCAAAAAAAAAATAGTCCGTACTATTTTACCATTTCTATATTTGACGTATTGTTGTTTTTTAGTTTTGCATATTAGTATTTTATGTGTTAAAAAATAATAAGTTTGTAGTAGATTTAAAACTAAAAGTAAAACAATTTACTATTTATGATGAACTTGAATAAATCAATTATTTTTTCGAATATAGGTTACAAATACAAATAAAATAAATTGAATCTTTGAATACGAATTTAGGTAAAAAAATAAGATTTTAAAAAAATTTGATTCGACTAATTCGCAAATCCGTTATTCGATTCGTTGAACACCCTTAGACAATTTAACCACTACTTATGTGTCAATGTGACTTGCACGGCAAAGAGAAACATCCATAATAAAATTGTAAAACGATTTGTAGAACTGGGTTTAGTACATTTGAAAAGGAAAATGGCACGTGTGAGCGACTTATATACAAAGTTTGCCAAATGTGCTACTTGAATTCCTATAATGTTGGCTCGTTTAGAATCACGAGTCTAAACAGTCTCTATATATACAAAGTTTGTGTTGGATATTGTTAACTAAATGAGCTTTTTTACAAGACTTTATCTTGACCCGTTTCAAGGTTTACTAACTCAATTTCGAGTAGTTTACAAACGGCTCGCGTCATTTATATCCTATACACATACTCTAACCCTGCTATCAATGGTGATAACGACCGATATTCTTTAGAAGATAAACTAATAACGTACATTTATAATACAAGTGAACCATATCCCATACATTGTCATAGCCCTAAAATCACACTGATCTTTAAACACAACATCAAACAATCATATTATTTGTAACACTAATAATTTGTCATCTGGTCAAACCTTTGGTCTCCCATGAAATAAGGCGTAAACGTCTGTTTATGTCTAGATTGTCAAAAGCATGCATAATGATTCATGTGATATTGTTATATTCAATAATTGAATTGCCTTTTTAGCAAAAGGATATTGATTGGAACATCTCAACATTTTTAATTATTTCCTTTATGTTTTTATTACCTTGAAAGTTGTCATTTTAGCAAATGTTATATCCTTTTCAAACCTCGATTGATACATTTTTCCAGTTGATAATAATAATAATACTTATATTTTTTTTTTTCCTTTTTTTAAGTATTAAAAACTTGAAACAAAACCCAATCAAAAGAATTTGTACATGATATGTGCATTTCTATTAGACCTACAAATGAACTAGATGTTGATAAACTGTTCATAAACTTATTCGACGGGAAGCTTATTAATGTATTTTTATTTAATAAACGAACGAGCATGAACATGAACATAATTTTTGTTCATTTTATGTTTGTTTATTTCATGTTCGTACATGTAGTTATATTTATATGAATATAAACATAAGTGACTTTCTAAGTACTTCTATAAATATAACTAATTTGTAGTTGAGCTTTCTAGTAATTAAAACTAAATGGATTTCTTGCCGCATGTGGCGCGACCTTCTATAGGTCTTGGTTCAATTCATCACAGTATTGTATGATATAAAACATTTTCAACCAAAGTAGTCATATTGAAATTAAAAACATAGACATCCCTGAACATTTTCAACCTCTGTAGGTCTTGGTTCAAATCGATTTCAAATAACGTGTGAGTAGGTCGTATCAAAGAGATATAGAGGGTCCACAACCACTCCACGCTATACCTTTGGGCTTTGGGTGTGGAAGGTACGATGTTACAACAAGTAAATTTTGAGTACCTTGCTTCACAATGTTGCTTTCTACACACATATATTATGTGTATATATTTACATACACACACCCATGTGCGCGCACACTCTCTCCCTCTCTCTCTCTCTATATATATATATATATATATATAATTATTGTTGTGGTTTTGAGCCAAGGGTTTTTTAGGAATAGAAGCAGGGTGTAAACGAGCTGAGCCGAGTCGAGCCCGAGTTTGACCAGGCTTGAGCTCGAATCGAGCTTTGTTTTCAAAGCTCGAGCTTGGATCGTTGGTAATTTCTCAAGCTAGAGCTCGGCTCAGGCTCGATAAGACTCGGTTCATTTCGAGCCGATCCCGAATAACTCACGAGCCGCTCATCTAGCTTCGTTTGCACTCTCAAACCTAGGGCTGCAAATGAACCGAACGAACACAAACAAGGCCTTGTTCGTGTTCGTCCGTTAAGGAAATTATTTGTTCACGAACAGTTCAAGAACACTTACCGAACGAATTTTTTTGTTCATGTTCGTTTGTTAATTTTGTTCATGAACGCACACGAATACAAACGGACATATATTAACTTTCGAATAAGATCGAATTCACATACATTAAGACATTAATTAGATCCACTCAAAGTATAACCTAATTATTCAAACATGTGGAGGGTGCTGGCGCTGGAACGTGGAAACATATACCGAGCAGTGAGCGTGGATACTAAAACTAGAGTTATTGATATCATATAGCCATATATTTACCTTACATAAATTATTTATTTGGTTATTTATTTGGGTAAAAAATAAAAGAATATAAAAAAATATAGAAATTAAGAACCTTATTAAGCTATATTAAGCTATCGAACACAAACGAACACGTTACCCGAACGCTCACGAACATAAACGAACGAACGCAGCCTTTGTTCATGTTTGTTCCTTTATTAAACGAACGAAAACAAACGAATTTACCGCCAAACAATTCATGAACTGTTCGCTAAAAGTTTAGTTCGTTTGCAGCCCTACTACCTAAACCTATATTCCGTACCATGTTTACAAATTCTCCGTTTGGCGGGACAAACTCACACAAATAAATTCACCATCACCATTCCCCAAAAACAAAACAAAAAAAAAAAGAGGGAAAAAGATGAACAAAATTAGGTCAAAACCAAGCAGCAGTCGAACGATGCTTACTGGCCGTGAAAGCCTCATCAGATTAATCGGCAAACGACGTCGTTTCCTCCCTAACCGTCAATCTATTCTTTCAGATCCCATTCAGGTTATTATTATTATATTATTATTTATTCCATTTCATCCTGATCCAGTTACAAAATAATATTTACACACTTACAGTCGATCAGATAGTTAATTAGTTATTTAATGTTAATACTCGTTTTTGTTTGTTTTAGGGTTTGAGACATGTTCGAGTCTTGTGAAAGATGAAAATGAAGTAATAACGGCGTTAGAGGAACGAAGTGAGAAATTGGTTGGGAGTTCGGGTTCGGGTTCAGGTTCGGATATGGTTACGTGTCCGGTTTGCGGGAATAAGGTTCGTGGAGAAGAGTATATGATCAACTCGCATTTAGTATACCTAGATTATGAGTTTTTTTTTATATGATGAATGGTTGTTGCTTGTAATCACTATCACATTAGTTTTAATTATTTAATAGTTGTAGGATTAAGGTTAATGACTTTTAGGAGGACAGTAAGGTTTTGTATTATTAGAGTTTTGCCTTGGAGCTTAGTTTTTTTAAATTATGTTGGTGGCGTGTGCGTGTTATTATTCGCGTGTGTGTCTATATGAGGTGTTATCTGTCCCTACTCCCTATTATATGTTTTTCACCAATTTCATGTTTGGTAGCTTACTAAGAATATTATTAGTACACTATGTTTTTTTCTGCTGTTTTTATGAGTAGTTACGTGCCTATGTGTGTTTTTATTTGATTGTTTGGATATTGTTTTTGGAGCTAGGGTCTCACTCGAAGCAACCTCTCTATCCTCTGTAATAGAGGTAATGCTTGTCTACATCACACCTTCCCGAGACCCCACCAATAGCTTGGCTATGGGTGGGATTATACTGGGTAAGGTTTTTGTACTTGATACTTGATAGCTGTTCTAGATGGTATTTGACACAGTAGTTAGTGATCACCGTGATTCCATGAGTAGTTGTAGTTCATTCTGTTGCATCTATATGCGTCGTGTAATTTACTTTATAGGCATATATTGCAAGGAATGGAGTTTGAGTAACGGTTTAATTGTTTAAATGGTTCATGCATTATAGTGTTTGTTTGTTGGTTTTGCGTATAATTATCAAAGCATCAAAGGCTTATCATGTTCAAACGAGACTATGACTAGTAAAAACCCCCCGTCTTTATGGTTTTTTAGGTAGTTTGTAATATTTTGCACATTCATGTATATTATGTATGCTTTTGGATTTAGATGCATGTTGACAAGAGGGACTAAAAGGAAATTAAGTCAGCGGACTCTTCTTCAGTTCAACTTCAGCCCCAAATCAAAAGCCCAAATAGATCGGACTAATCTGGATGATACAAAATTTAACCCTACTTGTCATGATAAGGATATGGCAGATTTGAGTGTGGTAGGTGTTGAGGAAACTAATAGTATCACATATGAGTCATCTTCAAGTTCAGAAAATGGTTCACTTGCTTATACAGATGGTTCAGCAGAAACCTCAGTGAATGAGGATATAATCATCAGGGGTGGTTCAACTGCAAATGATGATGGAAATGCCAACTCCCTTGCAAATCTTCCTGGATTGTGGTATCTGATAATGACAGGGCCGGTTCAGATGATGATATATCAGGAAAATTGCTTGCAACCTTTATTGTTGGCCGACGGTATAGTGAAGAAGAGGAATTACATACAGGAGACAACATATCTCTATGTAGAGATCCCGAAAATATCAAGGACCCTAATGCCATTAAGGTTGATCCTTTTCACGCTAGTTTGCATTTTGATTTCAAGTGTTTTGCGCAAGGTTGTAAAAGGCGCTCTAGGCGACCGCCTAGGCGGCGCCTAGGTGCTAGTCGGGACCTAATATCGGAAATCAACCCTAGGCTAAGGATTAGGCGTTTCTGGGATTAGGCGGTGGTTAGGCGGTGCTAAGCTGACCTAGGCGGCGCCGGATTCTTGATTTCCGGCAACGAATTCCGGCGACGGCGTCAGATCTCCATGTTCTGTCAATATCCAGATGAGGAAGAAGAAGAAACAGAGAAGATGGAGGCTGCATATTCTTTTGTTGTATGTTTTAGGGGTTAAATAACTTTAAATGTTTTAACATTTAACCCCTCTTCTTCTCACTATTTTACATTTGTCTCTAAACCTTGTAAATTTTACTCAAAAAGTTTAAAATAAGTTTGTGTTTTTAAACATTTAACCCCTCAATCTTTAATAGTTTACATTTGACTCTTAAAACTTATAATTTATACATAAAAAATATAATATCAACATTATATATGTATTATAAATTATAAATAACTATTTATAATATCAACGCCTAATTCCGCCTAGTCCCGACTAGTCCCTAGGCTAGACCCTACCGCCTAGCGCCTTCTACAACCTTGGTTTTGCGAATATTAAAGAATTACTTGAACTTTGATCCAGGTTCTTTCTGCAGATTCTGGATGCAGTAAAGTGCTTGGTTATATACCACGAGAGCTTGCTGAACATTTATCGAAATTAATGGACACCTTTGGCATAAGTTTTGAGGTATAATACTTTTGTCGAAAGCTACCATTGTATATGCTACTGAGCATGAGTTTCCTGACCCAACAAGATCTGGAATTGTTGCACCTGGTAAAAATCCCTCTAGGCTCTAAATAGCGATTTACATGACACTTTACAGTGATTGTATTGTAGGGTTGTATAATGTCAGTCCCTGAACAATCTCGTGCTGTTGTCCCAATTCAAATTTGGTGTCAAGAGAAAATTTCTTTTAGTGAACTAGAAGGCGAAAAGGTTCAAGTGTTACAGTCATTATGTCGACATGTTATAAGTGCTGTCAATTTAAGTGAGACAGCACCCCTTGGCATGGTGAAGTACCAACAAAATTTTTGCCTGTTGCTTGAAGAGGTTTTGACGACGACTCCTCATGTTTTTACATATGATGAAAAGATTTTTTTAGGTGCCTATATTGTACTTAGTGTTCTTTATACATTTCCTTGTTTAGGTAGAGTTTAATACTATATTATTCTTATGATTGTTTTTCTTTTTGGCAGAAAAGTTTTCTTTGCTTTCTAATGATAGTCAAAGGCTCTTCATTCGCCTTTATACACGAAAAGGTATAGATCATGTCACTTATAAACATTTACTGTTCTTAGTTAGTTTATGTTATGTCATCTCATTGAAATCTTTTCCAAACATTTGAGTGATAAATGGCCCTGTTAAACAGCAGCTTAGTCCCTTACTCTCTTTCAAGTTTGAGACTGTTCTTTAATACTGAAGCAAATCATTAGTTGTTTGAACACATTTACTATAATAGAATTATAAAGTGTGGAAGAACAAGGGACAATGACACTGTTTTGTGAAAGATATCTTGTTCAGTTGTTCTTAGTTCTTACAATAAGATCATGACCAGCCTATTTATTTTCTTTTTGTTTGCTTCTATATTTATCATTTGTCTTTTACCATGATGCTGGAGCATGGTGGAAGTAGTTTCCTTGTTGGAAATTGGAACATATAGGATCAATAGATGGGAGGTTATATGGGAATTTTCCTTTTAATTATGATCTTATATTACAGACTGATATTATACTCATTAAGACTTATATGCTATGTTTTTTTTTGGCTTTATGCTTCCACTTTGTTCTTGTTGGTAGCGTGAACAATAATTTTATTGATGTGTATTTGCACATGGTAGTTCATGCATTAAGTTCTGTTTTTGAAAAGTAATTTTCAGTTTCCAGTGATTTATAAGGCCTGCTGAACTTATATAAATTATATTTCTTACTTTAGGTCCATGGTTTCGATTGGCTAATATATCTTATGCTGAAATATTGGACAACCAACTAGCAGTGAAGGAACTCTCTGGTAATTTAATTATTTTTTATACAAAAGAATTATAGTTTCCTACTTGGTTTTAAAAAGCGCGCTTGAGGCGCGCTTAAGCGCAAAGCGCACCTAGGCGCAAATCCTTGCGCCTTATGTAACCCTAGGCGAGCAGTGTGCAAAAAGCGCAAGAAAAGCACAAAAAGCGCAAGAAAGCGCAAAAAGCGCACGAAAAGCGCAAAAAGCGCATTTAAAAAGCGCAAGAAAAGCGCGCTTTTTGTACACATGATGTTTTTGTGCTTAAAATTGTTATACATGTAGCTAAAAAGGTTGTACATTTTAGTTAAATCATATATATACCTTATTTGTATCTATATTTTGAGTAAATAATGCTAAAAACCTATAGCATATATAAAAAAAATTATATAATTGTTTTGCGCCTCGCGTACGAAAAGCCCACCGCTTTTGCGATTTGCGCTTTGCGCCTCGGTTTTAGACCTCATCGCTTTTGTGCGCTTCGCGCTTTTTAAAACCAAGGTTTCCTACCTTTGCCCAAACTCGCAAGAAAAACATTTATAGTATATTTTTGTCATCATGCAGAAGCAGGTTATGTCTGTTCCACTGAAATCACGAGTGAATTACACAGAGATGAGTTGGAAGGAATTTTGAACATTCTTACTGTTGGTGAGCTGCGGGAAATGCTAAGTGTGACTAATAAGGTGTTTATTGCATGAGATTACAAACTTAAATTTCACCAATTTATTCTTTAAACTGGATTAAGTTATTGAACACGAACACCTATGTCTTCCTATAATTATTTATGCTTGCTTAAGAGTTATGGTTGTTTTTTTATATATCTAAGCTAGTATGCACTGTTGGAGCATTCCGGAGGGTACCTCCTAACTTTGGTTGATACTGTAGTTGTGCTCCTAAAGTTACATATTGGCTTCTGATGACCATACATGAAGAGAACTACTGTGTGGACAGATACGGGCCATAAATTGTTAAATCTTTTATTCTTTAAACCGGATTAAGTTATTGAACACCTATGTCGTCCTATAACATTTTATTTATGCTTTGTCAAGAGTCTCTATGGGTGTTTATATATCTAACCTAGTATGCACTGTTGGAGCATTCCGTAGGTACCTCCTAAAATTGGTTGATACTGTAGTTGTGCTCCTAAAGTTACATATTGGCTTCTGATGACCATACATGAAGAGAACTACTGTATGGACAGATACGGGCCATAAATTGTTAATTATTTAATGTTATATATACTTTTTTTGTTCTCCTGAAAAATACTCAACTATTAGACCTGTCCAAGATATTTAATTTGTGAATATTGATGAACTGGACCATAAATTAAAATTCTCACATATTTTTTTTGTCAATCTTACAACAGTATATGCTGGCTCTTTTTGTGCCTTTGTGCCTATTGTTATTTCTTATAAACCTCATTATACTAGAATGCAGTGCTGTTTAACTTTTTTTTTTTCTGTTTCTTAAGCTCAAATATTCTGATAAAGTGATAAGTGTTAGCATTTTTCAGAAATGCAGCAATAGTTCACGCAAGCAGGAGTCCATTTCTTTACTTCTTTCTGCAAACGGGGATCAATCAAGGTCTTATGTTTTTTTGAATTACCTGCTCCAATTGTGTTGTCCAGTTTATTTCTTCTATTAATTATAATCATGTATGCCACAGCTCATTGCTATATAAAATGGTTCTGGAGAGAACAGGCTCCTGCATACGTATTTCTTCAGCAGCCGATTCTCTAGTTTGGCGTGTTGAGGTAGATGCATTGTGACTTCACATTAAGGCGGTGTTTGGTTTGGATCCAGGAATCACTATGGGTATGGGTTTGATAGGTGGAATTAGAATTAATTTCTGAACCCATATCCTTTTTCAGGTGTAGAGACTAGAGAGAAACCCTACTTTCAAACCAAACGCCTTCTATCATTTTTATTCCTTTGTTCTCAAACCCTTTTTTAATTCATATCCAAGAATGCATCTCTGATATACCTGTTATATTGTTTATGTACAGAGGCTTTTCTTCTGTAATGGGGAGCAAGATCTGTCAGCTTTTTTACTTGTGGATTTGGGAATTGTGAAGTATCCAACTTACAATTGTGTTGTCACTGACCAGTTGTTTTCTAGTCGAAATGATTTACTATCCTATGAGGAGGTAATACTGAAATTACTTATTTTAGCTTGTAGTCGTTACCAGACTAATATAAGCTCTCAATAGGCACTAGAAGTAGCACAAATCATGGATGAATCTCTTGAGGAAGATGACTCATCACTGGTCTTGAGATGCATAGCAATATCGATTTCCCACATTTCTAGCTGTACTGCAAAAACAGTTAAATTCTCATGCTTTTCAGCATCGTGGGTCTACTCCAAGGTGGTTCTTTTAGGCGTTTCTTTTCTTGAGTCTGAACGTAGGTACGGGGTCTGGTACACTCTCTCATATGTTACATTTTTGACAATTTTACTTGTCAGTGGGTCAATTTGGGACATGTTTCATCCTTGAGTGGCAAAACCAAAATAAAATTAGCTTAAAAGAAAATAGGTTAAAATGGTTGAAGCTCGAAATCCAAACGGTATTTTTAATGCATAAAGACTAAATGATTTGCTTAATAAATCAAATATTATTGAGGTAATATAAATGCTGTCGTCATATCTGTCAATGTCACACCAAGAATTTATGATTTTCTTTTAACAAATTTGGGCACAAGATCTGACCCAAAGAATGATCTGTTCTGATCTGAACCCTGTTTTCATTTATTACCCAACCTGACCAAACCATCCCTTTTGCCGCCTTTAATTGTCTTTTACTGTCTTTCATGATTATTGTTGAATAGCAAGTTAGCAACAGATGTATGTTTTTTATTTTTCATGTGATTGTAATGGATAAAAATAATTTATAATTTCTCAGGTATACTGATGCAATTGATTTACTTAAGCATCTATTACTTAATTTTGCTGAAGATAGAAGAAGAGGTTATTGGACATTGAGACTCTCAATTGATTTGGAACATCTGGGCCGGGTCAATGAGAGCCTATCTGTTGCTGAAAGTGGATTAGATGATCCATGGGTTCGTGCTGGTTCAAGAATATCATTGCAAAGGCGTGTACTTCGATTAGGAAGACCGCCACGACGGTGGAAAGTTCCCAGTTATTCAGAGTCCGTCAATAGAAAGATCCCCGAGGTTGTTACTTGTTAGTTTATACCTCTCAATTTGTTATTTATAAGTTGTAAAAAAGTGAATTATGATTTTGGTTTATAAAGAAAAATGATTCTTGGATCCAGAGTTAAATAAAACGTTTCTCCGTTCAGTCCGAAATTGTATTCTTTCATGGTCTAGTTTGGGACCAAACCAGGTTTAAATCGAATGCAGAACAGAAATGCACTGTTTTAGATCGGTCAGGTTATCAGCTCCATTAATTTGTGTTTTTCAGTTTCGGTTCTGTTTGGACTTTGGACCCAATGAGAACTCTTTATCAGTTTTAGTTTGTAGACATGAAGTAAAGCAGTCTAGAAGAGTTAAACTTTTAATGTTTGCTCTTATTATTTTTTTTTACTTAACAAGCCTCCTTTTTGGAGCTATTGTTTAGGTTCATGTTCAAGGTAGGCCACTCAACTGTAAAACCGGGGCAAAGAGCAGGTTTTATGGTGAAGATGGAGAACAATGTGGGGTAGAGCAGCTTGCCTTGCAGTATTATGCGGGAGAAGATGGAGGTGGATGGCAAGGCGTTCATTCAGAGAGTGGAATTTGGCTGACTGTTTTTGGGCTTCTTATGTGGGATGTTATCTTTTCTGATGTGCCAAATGTCTTTCTCTCGAGATTTCAGGTACTGAAATACAGTTACTTTATGGGTCAAATGTTATATTGTCAGTTTTTATTGTGTTGCAAGTTATGCTAGTTGTTGATTGGTATTGTTAGTTTGTTACATGTGAAACATAGTCATGAACACAACTATCACTTTCCATTTGCTAAGTAAATGGATTTCATGTATCTGCTCACCATCTTATACCGACTAGTTATAATAAAATTGGTGCTATAAGTTAAACTGTGTCCCATTCTCTGAGCTAAATTTGTAGCTCGAGGTGGCACTTTTAGTCGATTTACTTATGAATGAGTTGATTTGGATATATTTTATCCTTAACAGAACAACTTGATAAAACCAAGTCTAAAAGGACGGGTCAGCCAGGTTGTTTATTACTTGACTCGTTGGGGAAGTATATTTTATCTATTAAAAGTTTAGATTGGATTATTATTTTAAGCAATATTGTTTGTGTAATCATATTAAACATGTTTGTTTCAGAACCGATAATATGTTGAGAACCATATGATGCGCTTGTATAAAGTAGTGGAAGAGAGGCAGTTACGTAACTGTCTTGTGTATCACTTTCAAAACATTATGTAATGCATTATGCGATTATCAACATGATATTGGTTCTGAAACGAACACGCCTCTCTCTATACGTATTTATACACACACACATATATAATCCAAATCTTTGTTTGATTTCTTTTGCAGACTTCACCCTTAGATTTAGATACAGATTACTTTTATGAAGCTAGAAAAAGCATCATAGAACCACTATTATTAAAGATTCAAGAAGGCATGGCAGAGGAAATACTCATAACTTCATGGGAATCCCATTTTGGAACATCATGTCGAGGCGTTAACTGGAACAAACACTCGTTAACTGAACTTCGAGCAGTTGTGACTTGTATAGGTAGCGGTTGCATGGCAACCATCTGTCGGCACCTGGCACAAGATTACAGAAGTTGGTCTAGTGGCATGCCGGATCTACTATTGTGGCGGTTCCATTCTGATTATAGCGGCGAGGCCAAGCTTGTTGAAGTTAAAGGGCCTCGGGACCGTCTTTCTGAACAACAACGCGCATGGCTTTTGTTTTTCATGGATTCTGGCTTCAATGCTGAAGTTTGTAGGGTCAATCCTCCAGTTTCCAAGTAAGAACATTGAATTATTTGATCTGTACAGCTTTAATTTGTAAAACATTAAAAGTATTAACAAATTAATATATAAATACAGAAACATCCAAGTGAGTTATTCAGATATATGGTAAGTGAATAGTTCTATGGCTAGTCATCCATAAAAGTAGCCATTTTTCTTGGCGTGTTACGCCTATACGCTCATGTTAGGACAATTTCATACATACGCCGTGACAAATTTGTCACGCATCTATTTCTAATCTGTCTTGAGCTTGTATAGATGTATTCAAGTTACACATCGAAATCGAAAGCAAGCTCAACGGTAAAGCCTATTCCAAAATCAAGTCATCCCCATTTATATTGTAATGTAATATACCCAATCAGCTTAAGTTTTAATATACTTCCCAAACGAGTCAAGTGATAAACATGCTAGATTGACTCGATACAACCAGTTTTGCTTATATGTCAAAGTATGGACTGGGTGTCTTGTTCGCGACCACTTATTTAGGGGGTGTTTGGGATTGATTATTGAAAACAGATTATGCGTTTTGAAAAAGCAAGGGTGGAGTTGCTTATAGATTATTGCGTTTTGATAGACTAAAAAACTGATTATCTGCATTTTCAAAACGCAATCCCAAACACTAAAAACTGATTATCTCCGTTTTCAAAACGCAATAATCTAAAAAACAGGTTCAAAATGCAATCCCAAACACCCTCTTACTAAACTTTGTTTGTTATTGTGAAAAGCGCGCAACACACTGGTTTTTAATAAACTTAAACATCCTTTATCGAAGACATCCGGAGATACCAAATTTCTATTCTTCTTGTGATGGTTCGAATATCAATCTATTTGCTAGTCAGAATGGTGTTGCTCTCCGTCTCTATGCTTTTAGTGAATCAAGTCTTTGTATCATCATCGTCTCTATGTTGGCTATTAGTTTTTTATAAAATGCCGTTAAAAAAACAAAACTAAACAGGTAGGGATGCGGTCTGATGCTAACGTGTTTGACGTTTGAGAGATGAATATTCAAGCAAGCTTGTTAATATATTTTGTTTTACATACCACGTAACTCATTAAATTCTCACCTTTACTACACTCAACTTTGTTACTAAACAAAGCAAACAATTGATTTCTGTAACATTATGTTTAAATTTTAATATTTGGCTTTCTTGATTTACCTAATGATAGCTTTATATAAAATCAGTTGCTTGATTTAACCAAGACAGATGAATTTGTGTTTGTGGATTTATGGTTATGTTATTGATGTACATTGTGCTCACTAAATGAGCTATGAGAACTATTTTTGTAACTTTTAACATATCATAGTAAAAAGGTGTCAAGAGTTGGTGGCGGATCTTGCATAAAAAACCTGGAAGGGCTAGACTCAATCTGGGTGGGCGGACTCAATACATAAACAAATTTTCGGTAAAATTTACACTACGAAACGAAAAAAACTGGGTGGGCCGAGGCCCAGTCTGGCCTTCACTAAGAAGTACCGCCCCTGACAAGAGTTACTAAACACACCCTTTGATATCAAACTTTCACCTTTTGATTTATTTTAGCTTTGTATCTTTTTATAACTTAAAAAAGGATTATTTTTTTATATAAATACATTTGAATACAACCTTATGTTTTGTTTATTTTCATTTATGTTTTGGTATAGTTTTCTTCTCAAAAAACGATCTGGTATCCAATTAGAATGGTCTCACTTATACATAATTTATTTAGGATAGGATATAACTTATGTGGTAAAAAAATGCTCTCTTTTTGCTTGATTGAAAAATACAGATCCAATATAATTTCATGTGAATTATTGAACATATGGCATCCACAAACTTGAAACACTTTGTTTTGTGTATAAACCTATTGATCAATTAATGATTTCTTGATTTAACTAATGATGGGTTTGTAACAATAGGGTTCTTGATTTTAACATAAATTATTTTTGTGCATTCTCATTTAAAAACTTTCAATTGAAATCAATAGAAAAGTTCAAGAGAAGTTAATTAGTTGAAGAACATTATTGTGAAAAGTAGGCATACCAACAAACCGAATTAACACGAAATGGGCATGTTATGAAAGAACGTAGACAATTAAACGAAAGTATTTTTTTTTATTGTGTTCGTTTGTTAAGAAAATGAGTGTGTCTGTGTTCGTTATTAATTTTAGATGAATGGTTCATGAACATAAAACAAACACAAACGTAATAAATGAAAACAAATGAATAAGATTGAACATATAAGAAATTAACAATCATTTTGGACAAAGATTATAACAATCATGTGTTATTTTACAATCTTCATGGTATTACTACAAAAGATGATTTGATACTTTTACAAAGAATGGGTCTAAAGACAAAAGGCTAAAGAATAGGCTAACAAGATAGTGGTAAGTTGATGAGCCTAAATCCTATTTAACTAAAGCTAAAGTATTTTGATGTTTAAAAACTATATTGCTAAGGTGATGGACTTATGGGCCTAGCTATATGGTTAAGGAAATAGAATAAACATGAACAATGCAAAACGGATAAACATTAACAAACGTAAATGAATCAATGTAAATGGACGTTTATGAATATAAATGAACGAAGAAAACACATGTTCCTGCTTATTCGTTTAATTAAATGAAAAAAAAATATTCTTGAGGTTCTTGCCAGATGATTAACGTTCAATTAATTTACATACCGAAAGAAGTGAGTGAAAAGATAAAAATACTAAAAATAATAATCTTGAAGTAATTAATATCGTAAGAAAAGGTGGCTACTTTAAGTAAAATTGGAAAAAAAATTCAATTCAAATTAATGAATTGTATGACTCAATTTTGTAACATTAAACACGACATATGAAAAAAGAAAAGGATTTTAGTTATAGTGGAGAGTTAAAACGAGAATAAAATAACTTGTAAGAAGAAAAAGAATAAATATTAATCAATAGAAATCTTTCGTATATTAATTGTATTTAATGTTAAATAAATTATTTATTTTTTGTAACTCCTCTAAACTAGTTCAATAAATGAAACTCATAATTAATTTTTAAGTTATATATACTTTCAAAACAAACATAATTAAAGTGAAGGAGAATTTTGATATGTGTAGGATGAACGTATGATGATATCGATATATGTAGGATAAATATATGATAATTTTTATATATGTAGGATAAAGTTTGATATGTGTAGGACAAATTTTGATAATGTGTAGGATAAAGTCTTAATTACTAATTAATTAGAGAGATAATAATTAATGTAAGAAGAGTTGAAGTATTTAATGTTTATTATTATGTTATTTGTTCTTTTGTTCTCAAGTTAAATTTCTTCTCATTTGATGATCCCCTTTACTTATATTTAATGATAAGATAAGATATTAAGAATAAGATATGGAATGATAAGAAAGAATAAGATATGAAAAATTGACTAAACATTATATGTATTTTTGTTAAGAGAGTAAAGCAAAAACTAAAACGAATATCAAGTGACTACTCTAATCTTAATATTATTAATTAGAGTATAAGCTTATATATTTTAAACAAATTCAATAAATCTTTAATCCTATCGAAAAACTTAGTTTTATGTTTTTTTAACGGCCAAAGAAACTAATGCTTGACTACCCGGGGACACTCACCCCTTGGGTGAAAAGCTCCCCAAACGCATGGGTTTATCAATAGCGCTAAGTAGTCAAAGCCCGCAAGTTCCCGAACTGGGGAAAACTCGACCCCAACCCGCCCGAAGACACGGCGGTAGAGAATCGGTAAAACCCGGGCGGGATCAGGAATCAAATCTGAGACCTTTAAGCCCTAAGCCCCACTGGCGGATCTAGACTAAAATATGGGGTAACGTTACATAATTTCCAAGGGTAACGTAATACCAAACAACGTAAAAAAAAATACACTATTCCAAAAAAGTTGAGGGGTAGCGGGCACCACCCCTCCTAATACACTAGATCCGCCCCTACTAAGCCCTATCCATCACTTTACATGCCACTCCACCGCTTAAACTTAGTTTTATGTATATTTTAATATTTAGTATTTAATAATAGATGTAGATTTTATTACCCGTAAAAATTGGCTATAAAACACTTCATGAGAATCATAACCCATCATTGTCAAACAAAGACGTTACAAATATACAATCATCACCATATCATGACTATTAACACTCTTTATTATTATTCTACCTTCATCTCCTTAATAATATTTGTTTATCTAATCACCATTCCTTTTGTTGTTTCAAGTCATGAGCATAGTGATCTAGTTCATGGTGCAGTTTTTAACGTGAGATCTAAGTTCTCTTCAAATGAACGGACTATTAGTGCTCTTATAGCTCATGATAGTTACCGTCACCTTTTTTATAAACATGTTATGGCCACAGCCACAGGTGTTGATGTTGCTATCGGTGGAACTGGTCGTCCTGATTCGGTTGGGTACATACATACATAGTCTATATATATGTGTTTTGTTATTAGTTTTGTGTTTTTGATTGTTATGTTGCTTTGTTTTTGTAATGTCTAACAATATTGTAACCTTTTATCATGTAATATAAAGGAAACTTTCTTGTAGAACTTGTAAATTAAGTACTACTAACCATTTTTGTGTTCTCGCGATTCATAATTTTCGCTACTAAACTCAATTAACCATTTATAAGTTTATACAAAAGGCTTAAATTAGAGACATTTTAAGTGCCGCACGAGAGTCAAGAAAGTTACTCCATAGGCAAAAGGCCACCCACGTTCATGATCGCAGATAACGCTGTTGACCTGGCTTGTTACCAGAATAAGTCTAGAGGAAACCAACTACTGTAGTAAAATCCCTGACTCGTGCATTACATTATGTCACGAACAAGAATCCAGCCGACGACCTTCCCTAGAGAAAGTCATCTAAAACTGCTAAAGCAATGCTTCTTTGGTTATCATGCTTTGTAGATTGGAGTTTAGTTGCTCGGATGTGGAATATGAGTTTATAAGAATTTGATTGAGAGTTAGGGTTTGTATAGAGGTGTGTTTAAGTTATGGATTGATTTGAATATGCCCGAGCAGAGAGTGATTTCTTGTTAGATTCGGCCATGGTGAGTCTGGAGCGACATTCGCTGAATGCAGGAAGAGGGTCCCGGTTCTGCAGAACTGTGGAGATGCTTTCATAGGCCTCAGTTAGACCGGACAGAAGCTGAGTAACAAGGCGTTGGTTATCTACGGGAGCGCCGACGCTGTTCAATTGTTCCGCAAGATGCTTCACTTGTTGACAGTAGGCAGCCATATTTGGAAAAGCATCTAGGTGAATGTTCGAGAACTGTTGTTGAAGGTGGATTTGGCGGGCAAGTTTGTTATCATCAAAGTGTTCAGCAATGGCTTCCCAGGCTTCATGAGCCGTCTGCCCGGGGATGAGAATAATATGGAGAAAGGGTTTTGATATCGTGCCATAGATCCATTGCAAGACCAAGGCATCAAGCCGAGACCATAAGGCATCGGCTGCTGCCTGGGCTGCAAGAAACCTGGCCGTATCGGCTTCAGACGAGGAGGTGGGTGCAGGGGCTGCAAGGGGACGAAACATATCGAGCTCGACATTCACTTTGTTCGCGAGCAGGTACAGCGGGGGTGTGTTCGTGTGTTGCATGTGCCTTCCCGCTATCAGGTGGCGGACATCTTCACGAAGGGTTTGCCCCGCGTTTTGTTCGATGACTTTCGCTCCAGTCTCAACGTCCGTCAACCTCCCGATTCGACTGCGGGGGTGTAATAGCGATTATATTGTATAGATAGCAATCTCTTTATCTTAGGAAAGTTGTTGTATTTTATTAACTAGTTTCCTATTATCATGCATAGCATTGTATTATTTATACAGATCTTGATTAATGAAATTGATTCATTCAGTCAAATTATCCTTCCTATATATAAGAATTTGATTGAGAGTTAGGGTTTGTATAGAGGTGTGTTTAAGTTATGGATTGATTTGAATATGTTGTGATGTGATTGAATTTAGATGATAAGGATAGATTTGAAATTTGCGTGTTTACTTGCTCGGATGTGGAATGTGGATTCATGAGAATCTAATATTGAGTTTTGTTGAGAATTAGGGTTTGTATAGAGGTTTGTTCAAGTTATAGATTAATTCAAATATATAGTGATGTAATTGGCATAAGAATAGGTTTGGAATTCGTCGAATGATATGTTTAGCATGATTCGGTTGAGTTGAATTTACAATACCAGACAGATATTGTGGGGAAACACTTTTATATCAGGAGAATTGGCGTGGCGTTCGTGTGTTTTGTATGCTTCTATCGCTTAGATATGAAATCAAAATTTATGAATATGTATTTTGAGTTTCGTTGAGAATTAGGACTTGTATAGAGGTGTAATCAAGTTACATATTGGTTTAATTCGTCAACGATATACTTGGCATAACAACCTATTTGAGATTTGTTAGATGGACTGTTAAGCGCTAACATGTTACTTTCATAATTTGCTTTAGTTGACATTTGTTGAATGCTATTTTAGAAAATGGGATTCGTGTGGTGTAAGTTTTTTTTTTGGTTTGCCTCTATCGGTTTTGCAAGTATCTGATGTTTAAGCGTAATTGTCACAGGCTTTACTATACCAAGATTGGAATAGGAACACCATCAAAGGAATACTATGTGCAAGTGGATACAGGATCCGATATAATGTGGATCAATTGCATACAATGCGAAGGGTGCGTTAACAAAGGCTATCGTGGGGTATATTATTATACTTGTTTCTTGATTTTCTTTCTTCTTTGTTTGTTTCATATGATCATATCTATTATCTACAATTGCCTGGTCCGTTTGTATATGCTAAACATGTTCTATCGTATTCTATATGTGTCAGTTGGACCTTACGCAATATGATCCAAATGCTTCGTTTACTGAAACTTCGGTGACATGTTATGATGAGATTTGTAAGGACATCAATGGGGGTACAGTTCATGGTTGCAGGGGTAATGCATCTTGTTTTTTTAGCGAAAGCTATGGAGATAAGAGTAGCAGTACTGGTTACTTGGTCAAAGATGTTGTCCAATATAACGGCGTGTCTGGTGACTTGGAAACTAGACGAGAAAACGAAAGTGTTGTTTTTGGGTACATCTTGATCTCCATTTATACTTTTTGCGAGTTGTCTATAACGCATATTTTGAAGTTCATTCATTTGGTTCGCTCTTCTATCTTTTCGTTTCTACTCAGATGTGGTACTCTGCAAACTGGCAACCTAAATTCTTCCGACGACGCGCTTGATGGAATTCTTGGTTTTGGAAATTCAAATGCGTCCGTCATATCGCAGCTGGCTTCGTCTGGGAAAGTTAAAAAGATGTTTGCCCATTGTTTAGATAGTGATAATGGTGGTGGCATTTTTGCAATTGGGCATGTTGTTCAGCCAAAAGTTAATTCAACACAGTTGATCCAGGAGCAGTGAGTAATAGTTACTATCTTTTCAACGGTCGTCTATATTCTTGTTTTAACGTTCGGATTCCCTAGTTTTATACATTCATCGGAACATATCACTTTTTATATTTGTAGGGTGCATTACACTGTCAATGTGATAGGAATTGAAGTTGGTGCCGAGTTTTTGAATCTTTCAACCGATTCAAATAGAGTAGATAAGCGAAGGGCGATAATAGATAGTGGTACTACATTAGCATATCTTCCAGAAGTGATCTACAAGTCACTGATGAATAAGGTGAATTCTAATTTTTTTTTTTGTAATTCAGACCGTTCGCTTATTTGGAAGTTTTACATTTAAGTTTCTTTTGTTTAGATAGTAGCAGGGCAGTTTGATATGCGATACCTCTTTCAACATGACGAGTATACATGCGTCGAACTCTCTGGAAGGTAAGTAGGTAACTGTTTTCATGTAACATTCTTTCAAGTTATAAGTAGACGGCTTAATAAATAAACGAACGTTATGATTGCAGTGTTGATGATAAATTTCCTGCAGTCACATTTCATTTCGAAAATTCACTTTCATTGAAGGTTTATCCTCATGATTATCTGTTTGCCAATGTAAGTATATTGAAAGGGTGTATATATGAAATTGTCTCAATAATATCGTGAATCAGCAAGCAACGCGTATAATCTTGTGCTTACGCTATTTGATAACATGAATCGGTATGCATTAAAAACTTGCAGGGTGGTTTAATGTGTTTGGGGTGGCAAAACAATGACTTAGGCTCCAAAAGTACAAGGGAAACAATTTTATTAGGAGGTAACTGCATAATTATCACATTAATACGATTAACTCGGTTCTAGTTTAGTTCCATGGATTCCATACTTTATGTCTTGTTATTTTTTTATCTGATTTTGCAGATTTGGTACTCTCGAATAAGTTGGTCTTGTATGATCTTGAAAAACAGACAATTGGATGGACCGAGTACAACTGTGAGTCCTTTGTTTCGACGTGCTAATTCAGGCTGGTCAAAGGGGGGTTTGGGTCAAAACGGGTAACTTTTAGTATGGTTAAAACTTAAAATCATTAGGCTGACCGAACCACTTTTTTTCCGAGAATTTCAAATGTTGTATGAATAATTAGCATGCCAAAAACGATCACAAAAACTATATTAAATATAAAAAATAATAATCGTATTTTTTGAATGAATTTATCTTAAGAGGTTTTATCATAAAAAATTTAACTCATTTGACCCGTTCCCTTTTAAGCTTACTTCTTTGGGTTTACCCGTTTGACCCATTAGAGATAAATCATAGTTTTTCTTTTGTTTCAGGCTCTTCAAACATCACAATTAAGGACGACATAACCGGATTAGCATATCTAGTCGGCGCTCATAGTATATCATCTGGTTTCAGTCTAGTTATTCATAAGTCTATAACATTCTTGTTGTTGATTTCGCTACTGATAACTCATGCTAAATAGTTAACTAAGGAATACATTAAGAAAATAATCATAATATTAAACATACATGTGATTGATCATTGTCTAACAAAAACACATTTTTTTTCACAACTAAGATACTTTCATTCCAGGACAAAGAAAATTACATCAAGATAACAGGCAGGCGGGCAACAAGCTGCGCCGCCACCCCTTTCTGAATAGCAAATCCTAATCTACTGTTATAAAGTTGTTATTCACATTGATAGTACCAAGTGGAAGGTTTCAATGCATACATTGAATGAGAGTATATAAAGGTCACTTTTTGAAGTGGTTCAAAAGGTGAACCACTATTAACCACACAGTCATTATGACCCAACACTCTAAAAATCTTGGGGTTCACTAGACCTTGAGAAAAGTTACCACATTTTACATGAACATCGATCACCGGGCAGGTCGGGCAGGTGTTTTGGACCTCCACCGTATACGTTGGTGGCTTGTTGAACCCTGTTTGTGTCTGCTTTAGACTCGGTCCCTTTCGTTCGCATCTTTCTCCACTTCCTGCATACTTGTTGCAATATTAACATGCATTAGCTACACACACAAACAAATGTACATGCATAAATACATACATATATATATATACACACATATATATATTTAGAGAAAGAGATTGACCAATGTGAAGTAGGAGTAGTGAGAAAGAAGCAGAAAGCAAAAGCTTGGATAAGTTTATTTTGTTTGTCATCTTTGGTTACAGTGGAATTTCAAACTTAAAACTGGTTTTCTCTTGTAGATAATATATAGTGTCAAAGTATCTTTAACGCGGTGGCATTTTTGTAAATAACGTGAACATCACATGTTATATTCATGAGTGCATTTCTATAATTAACGTGACAACTGACAACATGTTTTATTCATGAGTGAATGCACCATATGTGAAGACATGGTGAATTCTGTGAATACAAGTATAAGTTAGTGCATGAAATTAGCGGGTTAAGTTATCCTAAAACGGATAAAATAAATGAGAAAAGTGAGGGGATACAAAAAACACAATGGATCACAAAATGTAACACAGTGCCGAAAAATATAACAAAATGCGAAGAAAAAAGACACAATGAATCACAAAATAAGACATAGTGACAAAAAAAAGACACGATGACATAACACAAATTCTAAAATCTACAAGTTAAAGTTGTGACATTTTCGTAATTAATCTAAAAACACATATCATCCGATGAATATATTGCGACGTGATTTAACTTAGTTACGAAAAATGTCACTTTTAGAAAAGTATGATAGCTAAAAAGTGCTTCTCATTTTTTTTTTTCGAATCTAATTATGGTTAATTAGTAAAAATATTATTAAGTACCATATTATTTTGTTATCGTGTGAGTTTTGTAAATCATGAAAAGATAAGACGAGAGATATTGGATGTGGACTTGACAATAGGAAGTCATATGGATGGTTGTTATTTGGAGGGATACGACATGGGAGAATCTAACTCTTTTTTCTG
The DNA here is from genome assembly GCA_030844895.1 of Ambrosia x helenae. Classification (NCBI taxonomy): domain Eukaryota; kingdom Viridiplantae; phylum Streptophyta; class Magnoliopsida; order Asterales; family Asteraceae; genus Ambrosia; species Ambrosia x helenae. The sequence continues at coordinate 45,501,610 of CM061232.1, read as the reverse complement.
ATTCAAACAACTTTAATGTTACTTATAATATTATGTAAAACAAAAGGATCAATTTTATTTTCATATATTTTTTTTAATTAAAATGATGAATTGATAATGTTATATATTGAGGGATGTTTAAGGAAGTTTTTTACAACTACTCTAATTTTTATAATTAATGCGTTTTTATTTAAACCCACTTCATTGTTATGTAAGTATGAGCTCTCACTCACTTTTTTTTTTCACATTTGGTATGTAATGACTTCACAAGTTTTAACTACTCATTACTCTTATTAAAAAAATATATATAAACATAAAAATTAAAAAAACAAAACATGTGATTGGTCAAGGGGGCATGGGCCCACCCACTAACCCCCGTTAACAATGGTTGATGCCGCCATGCCGGTTAAGAGGCTAACGCCCAAGAAACCGGTTCGTTCATGCGGTGTTTTTAGTTCCTTGAATCGGTTCTGGCTCAAAACATGTTTGTACATATGAAATCTTGAACTGGGCTCAAACCGTCAGTCTGGGTTGGGCACAGACAGGTTTCTCCCGGATCATCTTATTGACGAGTTGGATCTGTTTGGGAACCGGTTTAGTGGGCCCAAACCAGTTTTTCTATACACTTCTAGGATTGAGGTATTGCGTTTTGGGCTTATGATAAGTCCATGTAAAAGTTATGGTAATAGATAACATGGACCCAAAGTATAGCACTCCTATCGTTTAAGTGTGACACCTTGGCTTATGATTTTATCTTGGCTTAGATAAATCCAATTACTCTATATATTAAAGAAGAACATGTTAGACAATATACTACTTTTCCCTCTTTTCATTTTGACCACTAAACAACACGAAACTTACTTTTCCTCCACAATCTCTCTTTCTTCATCCAACCTTCTCATTCTCTCTCTCTCTCATACAACCACACTTTTCTTTCTCCCTCTTACAAATCTCCCTTCGAGTCTTCGACGAATCCACCTTCAAGACTATATCACCGTCGACTTACAACGGCGCCGCACTTAGGCTTCCGCACTGAACACAACCACGACGGCGACTGTCGTTCCCGCGACCTCGGGGATCAATCAGGCCAAAACCAGGTACGTAAGGCTACATCTGAAGCAGCTTATTTTGTCTATTTGATGTATGACTTTTTTTATGTCGCCTTCTCCGGTGACGCTGAGTTGGTAATGGAGTTCTTCGTGATGCTATTGACGCTGGTGTTGGGGTGAAGGTAAGATTTTTTTTGGGGGGAATTAAGTCTTTCGTATTCATCGATCATGTTTTCGAGGTATTCATCGATCATGTTTTTGAGGTCTTCATCGGTTGTTACTGATTTTAAAGAGTCCATATCTTCTGACGAAAGTTAATGAGGTCATGGAGAATGGTGCTGCACATCAGGCGGACTTTGGGTGGTGGGTGGTGTTTGTAATTGTGTGTGTAGGGGAGGAGGACATGGTGGTGGTGGTGGTGGTTTAGGGGAGGTGGGTCATGTTTATTTATCAAAAGTTGGTTAAGTTTCTGTGACTAATTTAAAAGAGTTAATTGCCAAAATGGCCCCTGAGGTTTGGCCCAAATTGCTTGTTTGGTCACTTTTTTGAATTTTCTGCCAAAAGCACCCCTCACAGATCGAAAATTGCCAAAATGGTCCATATTTAACTGAGATTTGAAAGTCGGTTAAGTCTCAGGGGCAATTTCGTCCTTTCATCTGTAAACGTTTTAAAACCCCTTTTAACCCATCTGAACTTCATCTTCTCCAACAACCCTTCAAACTTCAAAGCATACTAACCCTCTTGATGCCACCACACCCTTTTGTCTTATAAAAACGACACACACATACTTCTGTGTGTTTCTCATTTCATAAACACACACACATACATATGTTGAGAGAAAGAGAGACAGCTAGAGAGAGAAGAGGAGGAGCCGAAGAGGCTCTGCCACCACCTCCGGCGGTGCTCCGGTGTCCGTCCGGTCAACCCAACACAACTACACCCTCACCTTAACCCTTCCCAGATCTGTGAGTATTATTATTATTATAGAGAGAGAGAGAGGAGATCGAACAGAGAAGAGAGAGAGGGAGAGACAAAGACCAAAGGGAAATGTTAACGGTGGTTAGGGGTTCCGACGACGTTGATGATGGGTTCGTGTCACGCCTAGGAGTCCGACTAGAGGTTCGATTAAGGTTTCAAAGGAAGGTCAGTGACGGTGGTTAGGGGTTCCGACGACAGTGACCTGATAACATGGCACCTGCTCGAGTTAAGATTCCGTCTTGTTTGGTGAGTCCCGATAACATCTCGAATAGCACTTTGTTACTGATTATTGTCAAGCTAAACTAATTATTGAGACTAGAGATAATCCCATGGTGGAATAAGGATGTGGTTATAGGGTGGGTTACAGTGACCGTGGTGGTGATCGGAAGTGGTGATGGTGACAGGTTCGTGACTGTGGTTTGGGTAATAGAGGATGGATAGGTGATGGTTATGATTGACTACAAGGATGGAGAGAGAGAGAGGTCATCGGAGCAGTTGGAGAGGAGGAGAGAGAGGAAGTGGTGGAAAGGGGTGGCGGAGTCGCAGGTGGTGGAGTTGTGGAAGGAGGGGTGGGTGCAGGTAGGTTGAAGAAGATGATGAGGAAGAAGGAGTGAGTTGAAAGGACGAAATTGCCTCTGAGACTTAACTGACTTTCAAATCTCAGTTAAAAACTCAGTTAAATATGGACCATTTTGGCAATTTTCGATCTGTGAGGGATGCTTTTGGCAGAAAATTCAAAAAAGTGACCAAACAAGCAATTTGGGCCAAACCTCAGGGGCCATTTTGGCAATTAACTCAATTTAAAAACCAAAATAATTAAGTTTCCTATAGAACCCTATCTCATTAATTATTAAATGGATCTACACAAAAGAAGCACAGAGGGATAAAATTAGAAACCTTGGTGTTTGATGATTGACCATGGTAATTGATTGAAAGATGCGTATGTGAGACAGTGTTTTAAATATTTGTGTGGGTATATGGTATGGCAATGATCACGACCTGCTATTAAATTTAATTTTGGAACACTACCCGCTAATCAAGCCATTTCAACGGGTTAAAGCGGGTGGTGGCTGTGTACACGTGCGGGTACGGTATCCGCTTAGCCCACCATACATTCAACACCGATAATACGACTTCTTGAAAACGTTTTCTCCTTGCTTTGGGGTATATATTTGCTTAATACTCCACGTGTTTGTGGGCGGAGCCCGCGGACAAACAACTAGTTATACTAAAATGACATCAGTGATATCATTAAACACCGTTTTATATCAGGGTCCAAAAATTTTTATTTTTTAATTTTGGTAATGTTTGTGCCCGACAGGAACTCCTATCAGTTTTAATCTGTAGACATGATGTTATGACGTCTAGGAGATTCAAGAATTTAGTTGTTCTTTGTAGTCCACTCAACTTGGGGGTGTACATGACACCGCATACTACTGAAATAACCTACCTGTAACCAATATAACCGAAATCAATAAAAAACCAACGGGTTGGTTTCGGTTTTGCATGTATCAAAAACCGAAAAGACCGCGTCAAACCCTATAAAAACCAAGCCGACTTTTAATACCGAACCCGTAAAAATAGAAAAAAACCTGACTTTTGTTATTGACTTTATGAATTCTACTTTTTATTTTTATTTTTGAATGTTAAATAAGTTACAAGAAATTAAATGGTGTACCCAACAATTTTAGGAGCAAAATGTGTAACATTTTTTTAACTGCGAATAAAACTTTCATTTCGAACCGCTAGCAAGAAACTAGTAAACATAATCCGAAAAAACAAAACCCGGAATCAACATCCGCAAACAAACAACAAAAGACACCGAAAAACAAATTACCCGGACCTACCCCATTTTTGCCAAATCAAATCTACACCATGACTCCCAAGACATATCCGCCATCTTCCTGCGATTCTTGATCCACAAGTAGCTCATGATCTTGATCTCTTCCAAAAGTTTCCCAACCGAAACCTGCTTTTGGTTAAAAATAAGGTCATTTCTTGCTCTCCATATACTCAAAAAAGCCATTAAGACAACCCCGTAGAACGCTTTTCTAGTTCAATTCCCTGCCATAGCCGTGTAGTGTAGGTTCAATAAGTCCCGAACATGGAAAGCAAAGAAGTTGGGAACATGACACCACGCGAAAATCACCTGCCAAACCTCCATAAAAAACCGGGCATCCTGAAAAAATATGGTCTGCGGACTCAATACCCATCTCGCAAATCTTAGATATTTGCGACTCAACCTGTATGTGTAACAATTAATTAGTCATTATTACCAAAAGCTTTTAGGCCCAAAGTTCATACTTTCGTTAGTTTCAAGGTTCATATCCAACTTCATTAATTTGGGTCACATTTCCTTCGGCCCAATATTTGAATCCCAAATAGCAAAATCAAGAGAACCGGAACCGAAACCGAACCCAACCCATTGTGAAAACTGAAAACCGAAACCGAACAATTTTCAAAACTTCAAAAAGCAAGTTGGTTCAATTAATCAATTTAAGCCATGACAAAGAGCAGGCTTTGTGATGGATGGCAAGGTGTTTATTTTAGAAAGCTGAATTTGGCCAACTTGTTATTGAGTTCTCATTTGTCATGTGGGGATGTCATCTTTTCTGATGTGCCATTGCCATATGTCTTCCTCACTAGATTTCAGTTTATCAGCCAAACATTTTATATCATCAGTTTATTTTTTGTTGGGACTTATGCTAATTGTTACATATGCATGTTGTGGCTATGGCGAAACACATTTATGCTTATGTTTGTATATACCAAATTATTATAGTTTTGAAATTGGTGCTAAAAGTTAAACCATGTATTCTATGAGATTAACTTGTAGTTAGAGGTGACAATATTAATTGATTTGCTTTGAATGAGTTGATGTCATGATGTGGGTTGTATTATATCCTTAACGGGTCATATGGATAAAAAAAGTTGAAAAGAAAACGTCTCATATAGGTCAAATAAGTTGAAAGACATCCATAGTGTATTTTTAATGCATTCGACCTACTAAATCACAAGAGATTTTATATAATTAGTCTAGCAATATCATTTTTTAATCATCTTCAACATTTTATATAATACAAGTGCCAAAATAATAAAATGATTCACATAAATTTACATTTTGAATATGCTTTGAAAAAGCATTTTATTAAGTTGGTCCATTCTGAAAACTGAATCGACCCATTTATGGTAAAAGATATCACATGGTTTTTTTAACTTTATCATTAACCTTTAATAGAAACAAAAACTGAATCGACCCACTTATGGTAAAAGAAATCACATGGTTTGTTTAACTTTATCACTTTAACCTGTAATAGAAATAAAAACCGAATCGTCCCATTTATGGTAAAAGAAATCACATAGATCTCTTGGTCTAAATTCAAGCTCAAGAATTTTGTGGGGTCCATTTCACATCCCTATATGATGTGCTACTAAAGTGTATGAGATAAATGCTCAACCAAGCATCCAAGCCAATACATATCACTCCTTTCAATCATTTAATCTTCACATATATTACGCTCAACTTTGTTACTTAGCTAGATTAAAAATGAGTTTTGGTTCTTCTTGATAGGATAGTTTAATGAACGAGAATCTAAAGTCTAAAATAGAGATTTAAATCTTGAATCCTATGATTATGCGAATTGCTCTAAGTTTTGTAGGTGGAACCAAATGGGTCGGGTTTGGGCCGGGTATTGGTAGTCCCATACCCAAACCCAGTTGTAAAGTCAAGTCCCATACTCGATACAATACTTGTCGCGTAATTATCCGCGTGTACGGGCATACCCATGGGTATCGGGTTGACCCGTTAGTTTATTAAAAGGTATCCGTTTGGACTTCCAAGTACCTTTCTTTTTAGTTATATAATTTTTATATAGTTTTATGTATATACTGCACAATATGCAAAACATATATAATATTATCATAAAAATATTTTTTCCCCACATAACTAACATATCAAAATAAGGCACTAATAGAAAATGGTTAAAGGAAAACAAAAACATAAATACATAAATTCGGGTACGTAGTTCAGATGATCAGGTCGGCTATCACCTAATCTCATACCCGCAATTTTTTTTTTAAAACTAATCCCATACTTGGTCCATACCCATCAGGCTTCGGGTATGCCAGTCCCATATTTTTTGGGTTTCGGATATACCCTTTGTGTTCGGGTTTATTTTTGTATCCCTAACTTTAACTAACCAACTCTTTAACTATTACGTTGTTGATTAATTAAGAAGTTAAAAAAACGTGTGACTGGCTGATGCACATGTGGACCTCATCTCACAAGTCGGTCAAGGGCGCTAAGAGAGTAATGCCCCCTTGAATCTTTCATTTTCGTTCTTACAAAATTATGACAAAACCAGTCAATTATTTATTAGGTATCGATTTGACCTCATAAGTTTGGTAATCTCGTGAACTTAGAAAAAACGGGTGGGTCAGGCAAGGTAACGTGTCAAACAGGTTCTAATCTAAACGGGTTCTACCAAAACGGGCTCATGTCGAAAACAAAACGTCAAACAACCAAACTATCAAAATAGGTTCACCCGCTCTATTTCGTTTGTTTTCGGTATAACTGCTAGAGTACTAGTGGGCCACGTGGCAGCAGATGATCAAACGAATATCTCTCACAATTTTGAATGTTGCGCCACAATACCCATAACAAAGATCCAACGGGTGCTACTGTTTTGATTTCACCCGTCACCCATTAGTGTTTTTATTAATTTTATGTTTTTGTTTGATTAATTGATGAATTGGGGTTTGTTGTTCTTTTGTTCATGTTTCTTGAACAGTCTTTAAATTAATATTATACGTTTATTGGAAGGAACTGTAGATTTGTAGGTGTTAAGTTTGCATGCACACCAACTGTTTGTTTTTATGCCTCAACTAAGATAAAAGATATCATCTTTTGTTTCATTATTTGCATTTGTGTGTGCTTTTCTTGCAGATTGTCTCTTGTAAATGGATAATCTTTTTTTTTTTTTTTGGAGTAATGGAAATAAATAATCCCAACTATTGCTCTTTGGCCGATAATGGTCCCAACTACGAAAATAACCACTAGCGGTCCCAACTTTCGACCTATTGGTCACCAACGGACCCAAACTAACTAAGGCTAACTTCGTTAGTGTGATGCTGACGTGGCATGACACGTAGGATGCCACATAGGATCATTTTGCCACCTACGATGCCACATAGGATCATTTTGCCACCTAAGCATGCCACGTTAACATCACACTAACGGAGTTAGCCTCAGTTATTTTGGGTCCGTTGGTGGCCAATATGTCGAAAGTTGGGACCATTATCGGCCAAAGAGCAGTAGTTGGGATTATTTATTTCCATTACTCCTTTTTTTCTGGGTAATTTTGTTTTATTTATTTATTTATTTGGGGTTTGGGGGGGGGGGGGGGGGGGGGGGGGGGTTGGATTTCAAATCTTGATGATCAGGATATGGCAAGCCTAATTTAATTATCTTTTAGTTATTAACATATACCAATAGGGCGAGTTTATTCTATAACTAAATGTTAGATGCAGTGTTATATGCTAGATATTCAAAGTTTTATTGTTTAATAGTTTACGGAGATGACGGATATGTCCTTCGCTTAAGCTAGAACAGTACAGAAAACTATGAAAACATTCTCTTATCGGATAATGTTGTCTATACTCTGTTCTCGGTCAGTCGGTCACATTGCAACTCATATTGTTTTTCGCAGAGCGTTGCCACAGTGGAAGGCCACCTGGACTACTCATTTGCATCTGCATGGCACCCAAATGGCCTAATATTTGCTACAGGCAATCAAGACAAGACTTGTAGGCTATGGGATATAAGAAATCTTTCTACCCGGTCACGGTTCTTAAAGGCAACCTAGGCGCGGTTCGATCACTTCGTTTTTCATCAGACGGGCAGTTTTGGTGGTCGCAGAGCCTGCAGATTTTGTTCATGTCTACAACACCAAGTTAAACTATGAATTAAGGCAAGAAATTGATTTCTTTGGGGAAATATCCGGTATTTCTCTTAGTCCCGATGATGAAACGCTTTACATTGGTGTGGCGGACTTGGCTTTTTCGAGCTTGCTACAGTTCAAGAAACGACACAAGTATGGGTATCTCGATTCGTTTGTCTGATCAAATAAATCTAGTTTGTTTCTGGTTAATGGAAGAGACCAAGTACCATATAAGACTTCATGAAAGAAAGAAAATGCTTGTTGACTGTTAAGTTTTGGTTTTCGTGTTTAGTTAATCATCCTTTTGATGTCCTGGACAGACAACCAAATGAGGCCGGACCGGCTACATTTAGAGGGTGTTTGGGATTGCGTTTTGAATCTGATTTTTAGATTATAAAACGCAGATAATCAGTTTTTAGTGTTTGGATTGCGTTTTGAAAACGCAGATAATCAGTTTTTTAGACTATCAAAACGCAATAATCTAAAAGCAGCTCCAAAACGCATAATCTGTTTTGAATAATCAATCCCAAACACCCCTTAGTTTGATTCTCTGTTCTTTAGTTTTAAAAAAGCGGCGGTTCGTGTTTTGGTTTGGTCCAAATTTTCTCACAGGTTGATAAGCTATGTATATTTAAACCTGGTTATACAACTATGGTTGTATGGTAAAATTCGATTGCGATTTTGTGATCTTAAGTTGCCATTTGAACTTTGTTAACATTCGTTTTTCGCTCCTAAACCCCAACCCTCTTCAATTGAGATTTTTGAGATCTTAAGTTGCTATTAACAATCGTTGTTTTTTCGCTCCCAAGCCTAGTCAATTGAGATTATGAAATCGCCAGTTGCCATTTGAACTTCATTGACATTCGTTTTTCGCTCCCAAGCCCCAAGCCTATTCGATTGAGATTATGAGATCGTAAGTTGCCATTTGAACTTTATTAACATTCGTTTATCGTTCCCAAGCCCCAACCTTATTCGTTTGAGATTATGAGATCTTAAGTTACTTTTTTTAACTTGCTAGCTTATCATTGTTGTATTGATTCCTAGATCTTCATAGTTAAATAGAGAAAAGTTGATTGTTATGTAAACTATTATTTAAGACAATTAAGATGATACACATTTACGCCATCGACGTGCCTTCACTCGTGGTAGTTGTGTTCGTTATAAATAGGGATGGTATAAAACTTTTCAGGCGGGTACAAGGATGGTATAGATGATAGATGTCTGGTTATCCAAATATATTGACTTGTATAGTATTAACAGATTATAACAAATGAAAATGTGAGCGCCAAACCTGAATTAAACTTATTTTTCCGTAAAATTATAGGGAGGAGGGGACTCAATACATATAAAATTTTCAGAGTAAGATTCGCCATCTGCTGCGTATTTACTCAATACATATAGATTGTTTTGTTGCAGTTTAACTTGAAACATACTAAATTTTGTAAACATCTTTTTTTTTGCTAGATATTAATTTGCATAGTTTGTTTGAGGATGTAGAAATCATCTTAACTGGCACTTTATCGGATACAACATAACGACGTTGATCAAGTAGATAACATGGAAGAAGAATGGGACATACCAGATTTCGCAAACTATGTAGATAAAGAAAAAGAAGAAGACAGTGGTGGAGATGAAAATCTTTATGATTTTGTAATGTTATGTCTAATTTCACTTTGTTTTTCTGCTATAAAATTATCCATAAGGTGTTAGATATTCAAAGTTTTAGAAGTTTATTGCTTATGAAGGTGACGGATACATCCGCTGTCCAAGCAAGAGCTGGGAAAGATATTCAGAACATTCCTTGGAAAAGATTGTATATGACAAGGGAAAGTTATAGACAAACAAGGGTCAAACAGTATAGAAACTATGAAAGCATTCCTTCGTCGGGTGATGCTGTCGACAAGGTATAATCTTGTTGCTTGTATACATTGATCATTATATTAAAATGATTACTTATACACTTTGATATTATGTCTACTTTTTACGCGTGTAGGAATACAAACAAACGTCTAAGGATGGTAAATACTACTCATTTGCATCTGCATGGCACCCAAATGGCCTAATATTTGCTACAGGCAATCAAGACAAGACTTGTAGGCTATGGGATATAAGAAATCTTGCTACCCCGGTCACGGTTCTGAAAGGCAACCTAGGAGCGGTTAGATCGCTTCGTTTTTTCATCAGACGGGCAGTTTTTGGTGGTTGCAGAACCTGCAGATTTTGTTCATGTCTACAACACCAAGTTAAACTATGAATTAAGGCAAGAAATTGATTTCTTTGGGGGAAATATCCGGTATTTCTCTTAGTCCTGATGATGAAACGCTTTACATTGGTGTGTCGGACTTGGCTTTTTCGAGCTTGCTACAGTTCAAGAAACGGACACAAGTATGGGTATCTCGATTCGTTTGTCTGATCAAATAAATCTAGTTTGTTTCTGTTTAATGGAAGAGACCAAGTACCATATAAGACTTCATGAAAGAAAGAAAATGCTTGTGGACTGTTAAGTTTTGGTTTTCGTGTTTAGTATTCATCTTTTTGATGTCCTAGACAGACAACCACACGAGGCCTAACGGCTACATTTAGAGGGTGTTTGGGATTGCGTCTTGAATCTGATTTTTAGATTATAAAACGCAGATAATCAGTTTTTAGTGTTTGGATTGCGTTTTGAAAACGCAGATAATCAGTTTTTTAGGCTACCAAAACGCAATAATCTAAAAGCAGCTCCCCTGCTTTTCCAAAACGCATAATCTGTTTTGAATAATCAATCCCAAACACCCCATTAGTTTGATTCTCTGTTCTTTAGTTTTAAAAAAGCGGCGGTTCATGTTTTGGTTTCGTCCAGATTTTCTCACAGGTTGATAAGCTATGTATATTTAAACCAGGTTATACAACTATGGTTGTATGAGAAAATCCGATTGCGATTTTGAGATCTTAAGTTGCCATTTGAACTTTGTTAACATTCGTTTTTCGCTCCTAAACCCCAACCCTCTTCAATTGAGATTGTGAGATCTTAAGTTGCTATTAACAATCGTTGTTTTTTCGCTCCCAAGCCTAGTCAATTGAGATTATGAAATCGCAAGTTGCCATTTGAACTGCATTGACATTCGTTTTTCGCTCCCAAGCCCCAAGCCTATTCGATTGAGATTATGAGATCGTAAGTTGCCATTTGAACTTTATTAACATTCGTTTATCGTTCCCAAGCCCCAACCTTATTCGTTTGAGATTATGAGATCTTAAGTTACTTTTTTTTTAACTTGCTAGCTTATCATTGTTGTATTGATTCCTAGATCTTCATAGTTTAAAAAGAGAAAAGTTGATTGTTATGTAAACTATTATTTATGACAATTAAGATGATACACATTAACGCCATCGACCTGCCTTCACTCGTGGGAGGAGGGGATTCAATACATATAAAATTTTCAGATGATAGATGTCCGGTTATCCAAACCTGATACCGTATTTTTTACCCACATTGAAACCAAATATATTGACATGTATAATATTAACAGATTATAACAAATGAAAATGTGAGCGCCAAACCTGAATGTCGATAATAATTTGGCGGATCTTAAACTTATTTTTCCGTAAAATTTCAGGGAGGAGGGGACTCAATACATATAAAATTTTCAGAGTAAGATTCGCCATATGCTGCGTATTTACTCAATACATATAGATTGTTTTGTTGCAGTTTAACTTGAAACATACTAAATTTTGTAAACATCTTTTTTTTTTGCTGGATATTAATTTGCATATATTGTTTGAGGAGGTAGAAATCATCTTAACTGGCGCTTTATCGGATACAGCATAACGACGTTGATCAAGTAGATAACATGGAAGAAGAATGGGACATAACAGATTTTGCAAATCTTTATGACTTTGTAGATGAAGAAAAGAAGGCGACGACAGTGGTGATGAAAATCTTTATGATTTTGTAATGTTATGTCTAATTTCACTTTGTTTTTCTGCTACAAAATTATCCATATGGTGTTAGATATTCAAAGTTTTAGAAGTTTAATTGCTTATGAAGGTGACGGATACATCCGCTGTTCAAGCAAGAGCCGGGAAAGATATTCAGAGCATTCCCTGGAAAAGATTGTATATGACAAGGGAAAGTTATAGACAAACAAGGGTCAAACAGTATAGAAACTATGAAAGCATTCCTTCGTCGGGTGATGCTGTCGACAAGGTACAATCTTGTTGCTTGTATAGATATCATTATATTAAAATGATTCCTTTTTATAGTTTGATATTATGTCAACTTTTTACGCGTGTAGGAATACAAACAAACGTCTAAGGATGGTAAATACAATGAGTACTTTCGTAATACAATGGCAGTGAAGCATGATGTGTATTTCTTGTCACAAAACTTAACGGAGATCCTTAATTTTTCTGGGCACGTAGCACCTAATGAGGTACCTTATTTTTATCGTAGTCTTCCTGATATGTATATTTTTAAATCCTTTTGAGATTCTGTTGCGCTGATAGTTATTTTGGACCGACAGAAACATGCTGGACGTTTGTTGGAAGGATTTACAAAAACTCAGATTAATACATTAGCAGTCAAAGATCATTTTGGAAGTAATTGTTAAAACGAAGACGTCTTATTATATATATAAACAAACGGTAACTTTTGATGTGAGGGGGAAAAACTGTTTCGCTCAATACAACAGTTTTAAGCGCACTTTCGTCATCGATGATGTCAGCCGACGTCACGTACAAGTCGTTACTGCCACCCTCCTTTTCTTTCGCTTAATACAACTGGTCAATGCATACGTACAACCCTGTGATGCGTGGCTCTTTCTCCCAAATTGCTTTGTCTCTTTCTGTATATGTTCACCGTCTCTCAAGTCTCACCTCTTCAACCACTTTGTCTGTCTTGATCTTAACTGTGCGTGCTTTCCCCTGTGCTTTCGTAACGTAGGTATTTGTCGTTGTTGCTGGTTGGTTTTAGTAACGCGACGGCGACCCGGTTATTCCGGTTCTCGCTGCCTTTCAGTTGACCGGCAGAGAAGGATGGTCTGTTGGATCTATCTCTCTGTAGAAACCACCAGCAAGCGTTTTGTGTAGATGATGGTTGCAATCGAAGGTGATGTTGGCGGAGGTTGGTGGCGGCGGGTTGGCTTACGTGATGGTGGTTTAGTTCTTAAAACGACGCAAATGTAGTCAAACGTCGTTATTAGATTACGTCTAGCTGTGGTTATGGCGGTGGTGGTGCCTGGGTTTTTAGAGAGAGAGAGAGGGAGTGGTGGTGGCTGGGTTTTGAGAGAGAGGGGGCGAGAGATCGCCTGACCCGTCGACGTCTCGGATGTAACCGGATTGCTTCACCACTACGTCGGCAACCTTGAGATCAGATGTCTTCGGTGAGGTAGTATAGCCGTCCAAGGCGTTGGTAGGTGGTGGTGCTGAGAGAAAGTAAAGAGAGTGTAGATAAAACCATCTACAACTTGAACACATGGTTTTACTCACCTTTAAGTGGTGTAGTAGGTGGTTTTCTTTTTACAGCTTTGAAACTGTGTGCACAATTATACAACATTAAATTATTACTTGCTTTTTCGTATAGTCACCTCTTTCAAAGAAATATAATATTTGCCTTTATCATATAAATAATCAGTTCTAATTTTTTTTTATTTTCCTTTAATGGCAAATTATAACCGTTCTTTATTGTCTTTTATTAGTTTTTTTCCCATTTACCCTATTTACAGTTATATTTTCAAAATTAAGTCATAACTCTGAAGGTTGCGTTTATCGTTTTCTACGTCATAAATGACTACTTACTAACCAAAAACATCTATACCAGCCAAACAAACATAGGTAGGAAAGGTTCAACGCGGCATACCCTTTTGGAGATTGAGGTGAATACGCAATCATTTTGAAGTCAAAGCTACATCACATACACACCTCAAAAACAGTAATTCTATGTAATATGCTTGATGGGTATAATATTTGTATGCAAAACAATATAGTGTAAATCAATGTATAATTTTGTCGCGCACTTTTCATACATCTCAGCAACCAAGAACACCATCCGGTTGTCCCCGCCGCGGCAAACCCGCGGTTGTCCCGCCGCAGCAACGCGCGGCGGGTATTAAAACTAGTTGGAAACAAGTAGTAAGTTAGTATTGCTAGCTTTTGTCTGTAAGGATTCGTATCTAAAATACATTTGAATGATTCACGATCGATATTTTTATATCTTTAGGCGGAAATAATCAACTAAAACCAAAAAATCTATGAATTAATGAATTATTTACTTTTATAATAAATGAAACAAGCCTAAATAAGGGGGCAATGTATTCAACATCTAAACAGTATGAAAACATCTCTATTTCTATGTTTATTAATGAAAAGTTTCCACTATTCAAAGGGAGTTAATTTATGTTTGGAAGCAGCCTCTCTATTCCCACAGGTTAGAGGTAAGACTGTCTACATCTTACTCTCCTCAGACCCTACCTTAGTTTTTGTGGTGGTGGGATTAACAAGTAAAATAAATGAATGTTAAGGTAGAGCTGAGGAGGGTAAGATGTAGACAACCTTACCTCTACCCGTGAGAATAGAGAGGCTGCTTCCATTTGTATCATGCTGGACTAGAGGCTGATGGGGTTAACCTCATAGACCTTGTAAGAAACGAACAAAGCAAAGATCTGTATTGGTCTGAACCTATTAGAGAAGAGGTCGAGACATAATCATGACAGGCATTAAATGCATTTTGACGCTGCAAAGGCAGTGGCATGCTCGATTGTTCGTTCATATGAGAAAAGGTGCCCAAGGATGATATCATGATCCGGACCTTGCTACATTAAATGATGAATGATACCTTAGGCTTATAAATATCACTCTCTGGAGTTGCCCTACTTACTCTTACGCCAAAGCTAAAAGACCTAACCAAATTCATTAATTTGGGTCACATTTCCTTCGGCCTTATATTTGAATCCTAAATAGCAAAATCAAGAGAACCGGAACCGAACCCAGCCCATTGTGAAAACTGAAAACCGAAAACCGAACGATTTTCAAAACTTCAAAAACCAAGTTGGTTCAATTTAAGCCATGACAAAGAGCAGGCTTTGTGATGGATGGCAAGGTGTTCATTTTAGAAAGCTGAATTTGGCCAAACTTGTTATTGAGTTCTCATTTGTCATGTGGGGATGTCATCTTTTTTGATGTGCCATTGCCATATGTCTTCTCACTAGATTTCAGTTTATCAGCCAAACATTTTATAGCATCAGTTTATTTGTTGTTGGGACTTACGCTAATTGTTACATATGCATGTTATGGCTATGGCGAAACACATTGATGCTTAAGTTTGTATATACCAAATTATTATAGTTTTGAAATTGGTGCTAAAAGTTAAACCATGTATTCTATGAGATTAACTTGTAGTTAGAGGTGACAATATTAATTGATTTGCTTTGAATGAGTTGATGTCATGATGTGGGTTGTATTATATCCTTAACGGGTCATATGGATAAAAAAGTTGAAAAGAAAACGTCTCATATAGGTCAAATAAGTTGAAAGACATCCATAGTGTATTTTTAATGCATTCGACCTACTAAATCACAAGAGATTTTATATAATTAGTCTAGCAATATCATTTTTTAATCATCTTCAACATTTTATATAATACAAGTGCCAAAATAATAAAATGATTCAAATAAATTTACATTTTGAATATGCTTTGAAAAAAGCCTTTTATTAAGTTGGTCCATTCTGAAAACTGAATCGACCATTTATGGTAAAAGATATCACATGGTTTTTTTAACTTTATGTCTTTATCATTAACCTTTAATAGAAACAAAAACTGAATCGACCCACTTATGGTAAAAGAAATCACATGGTTTGTTTAACTTTATCACTTTAACCTGTAATAGAAACAGAAACCGAATCGTCCCATTTATGGTAAAAGAAATCACATAGATCTCTTGGTCTAAATTCAAACTCATGAATTTTGTGGGGTCCATTTCACATCCCTATATGATGTGCTACTAAAGTGTATGAGATAAATGCTCAACCAAGCATCCAAGCCAATACATATCACTCCTTTCACCTAGTCATTTAATCTTCAAATATATTACGCTCAACTTTGTTACTTAGCTAGATTAAAATTGAGTTTTGGTTCTTCTTGATAGGATAGTTTAATGAACGAGAATCTAAAGTCTAAAATAGAGATTTAAATCTTGAATCCTATGATTATGCGAATTGCTCTAAGTTTTGTAGGTGGAACCAAATGGGTCGGGTTTGGGCGGGTATTGGTAGTCCCATACCCAAACCCAGTTGTAAAGTCAAGTCCCATACTCGATACAATACTTGTCGCGTAATTATCCGCGTGTACGGGCATACCCATGGGTATCGGGTTGACCCGTTAGTTTATTAAAAGGTATCCGTTTGGACTTCCAAGTACCTTTCTTTTTTACTTTTATAATTTTTATTTAGTTTTATGTATATACTTCACAATATACAAAACATAAATAATATTATCATAAAAAAGTATTTTTTTTCACATAATTAACGTATCAAAATAAAGCTCTAATAGACAATGGTTAAAGGAAAACAAAAAACATAAATACACAAATTCGGGTACGTAGTTAAGATCATGTCGGGTATTACCTAATCTCATACCCGCAATTTTTTTTTAAAAACTAATTCCATACTTGGTCCATACCCATCAGGCTTCGCGTATGCCAGTCCCATATTTTTTGGGTTTCGAATATACCCTTCCACTGTTGTTCCCGAGTTTCATTAAAGGATGGAAGAGAAAGGATCTCCCTCCTCTTCCATTCTCTCCAATTCCTTCTAAATTGGAAAGATTGAAAATCACACTAAAATCCTCTTTATTATCCCTCTCATTCCCTCCCTTTCCCTCCTACAAAAAACTCTGGAACATTTTTTTCCCCACTTCCTTCCCAATCCTTTCTCTTCCATCCTTTAATGAAAACTCTGGAACATAGTGTTCGTGTTCAGGTTTATTGTATCCCTAACTTTAACTAACCCACTCTTTAACTATTACGTAGTAGATTAATTAAGCTGTTAAAAACGTGTGATTGGCTGATGCACATATGGACCTCATCTCACAAGTCGGTCAAGGGCGCTAAGAGAGTAATACCCTTGAATCTTTCATTTTTGTGCTTACAAAATTGTGACAACACCCGTCACTTATTTATTAGGTATCGATTTTAACTTTATATTCGTGAAAATTTGACATCATAACTTTGGCAATCTCGTAAACTTAGAAAAACGGGTAGGTCAGGCTAGGTAACGTGTCAAACAGGTTCTAATCAAAACGGGTTCTACCAAATGGGCTCATGTTAAAACAAAACGTCAAGCAACCAAACTATCAAAACAGGTTCACCCGCTCTATTTCGTTTGTTTCGGTATAACTGCTAGAGTGCTAGTGTGCCACGTGGCGGCAGCTGATCAAACTAATATCACACAGAAGTTTGAATGTTGCGCCACAATACCCATAACAAAGATCCAACGGGTGCTACTGTTTTGATTTTACCGTCACCCATTAGTGTTTTATTATTATTTTTATGTTTTTGTTTGATTAATTGATGAATTGGGGTTTGTTGTTTTTTTGTTCATGTTTCTTGAACAGTCTTTAATTAATATTATACGTTTATTGGAAGGAATTGTAGGTGTTAAATTTGCATGCTCACCAAGTGTTTGTTTTTATGCCTCAACTAAGATAAAAGATACTATCTTTTGTTTCATTATTTGCATTTGTATGTGCTTTTCTTGCAGATTGTCTCTTGTAAATGGATAATCTTTTTTTTTTTTTTTTTTGGAGTAATGGAAATAAATAATCCCAACTATTGCTCTTTGGCCGATAATGGTCCCAACTACGAAAATAACCACTAGCGGTCCCAACTTTCGACCTATTGGTCACCAACGGACCAAACTAACTAAGGCTAACTTCGTTAGTGTGATGCTGACGTGGCATGACACGTAGGATGCCACATAGGATCATTTTGCCACCTACGATGCCACGTAGGATCATTTTTGCCACCTAAGCATGCCACGTTAACATCACACTAACGGAGTTAGCCTCAGTTATTTTGGGTCCGTTGGTGGCCAATATGTCGAAAGTTGGGACCATTATCGGCCAAAGAGCAGTAGTTGGATTATTTATTTCCATTACTCCTTTTTTTCTGGGTAATTTTGTTTTATTTATTTATTTATTTGGGGTTTGGGGGGGGGGGGGGGGGGGGGGGGTTGGATTTCAAATCTTGATGATCAGGATATAGCAAGCCTAATTTAATTATCTTTTAGTTACTAACATATACCAATAGGGCGAGTTTATTCTATAACTAAATGTTAGATGCAGTGTTATATGCTAGATATTCAAAGTTTTATTGTTTAATAGTTTACGGAGATGACGGATATGTCCTTCGCTTAAGCTAGAACAGTACAGAAAACTATGAAAACATTCTCTTATCGGATAATGTTGTCTATACTCTGTAATGTGCAGTCATGTTGCTTGATATATATAAAAATGATTACTTTGTACAATATTATTGCAACTTTATGTGTGCAGAAATACAAACAGGTAGGTGTGGTAATACAAGAGCAGTAAAGCCTACAATCCTTCATCTTCAGGTTTACACGGTTAAATTGTGTTGTTTTTATTAGTCAGTCTTAGAAAATGTGTGAGCCATTTTCAATCATTGTGTAATGTGTAAAGCTGAGGAACCTGGTATGGGCTACCTCAAAGCAAGATATGTAATTGTGTATTTCTTGTCTAGCTACTTGATCATGCACCTAGGGGCGGACTAGTGTTTAACTAGGTGCCGCGTCCGTTGCTGCTCAACTTCGCGCGCGTAGTGGAAAATTTGATTTTTTTTATGAAATTTGGAAAACGTTGCTACTAAAATGAAAAAAATAAAAAACGTTACTACTGAAATTCATTTCTAGATCCGCCACTGCATGCACCGGTCATCATTATCACAAACTTAATAGAATACCTCATTTTTTTTTCCTGGGCACGTAGCACTCTTTTGAGGTTATGCTTTGCTGATATATATATATATTCTGGCCATGCAGAAACACGCTGGAAGTTTATTGGAAGGGTAGCAGTCAATGGCGATTTTCTGGCTGTAGGAGGCTTTTAAGGAGAGCTTGGTTGTACGATAATATGACCATTTCGAACTTGCTTATTTTGTCAAAAGTTCAAAGTTTTTCTCCCTTGAAGATTATGTAGCTGTAATACACGGTTAACATTTTATTTCACCAGGTTAACATTTTATTTCACAAAATTGTTATATTTGGAATCTTCACTTTCGTGATGCCGATGGTGATTTGTTTCCAAAACTACGTTAATGGTTAATTGATTATGTTTTGTTTCTTGAAGCTATTGTTAAAATGAAGACTTCTTATTGGGAATACTTATGTCTTAAGTTAATAGTACAAGCTTTTATCTGTAGGATTACGTATCTTTAACTGCCTTGAAATATATTTAGACAGAAATAATCAACTAAATCCAAAAAAAAATTTACCAGTTAATGAATTATTTACTTTTTAATAATGGCGTGTCACAAAAAAGGAATTAAGTCAAAGTACGAGGGCACTGTATTCAACATCCAAAAAAATGAACTAAACGTCCCTATTTTTATGCCCGTTAATGGAAAGCTTGCACTGTTCAAAGGGAGTTACCGTCTATTTGTAATTACTATCAAATTGTATTTAATGTTGATTAGTCATGCATCTGTTATATTGTTATGTAATCTGCAGAGATTGGATAACAGGGAGTTAGCTTTTGTACTAGAACAAATTATGAAGACTATTGCTATAGAGATCAATAATACCTTGAGGTAATTATGACTTGTGATGTAAATATATAGCGCATAGTATATTCTTGTCAGTGTGTTGACTTTTTTTATTACTCTTTTCTCCTTGTAGCGATGGAACGCATTTTACGGCGCCAAACAACGATTATGGTGTGAGAGAATATGATAACGTTGGATTTCAACTCGTGAATCATTTCCATGTTTCTTGGCCACAAAATGGGCAGGCTGGGTCACAACTTCACAGGTTTCAGTCAAAACATGCATTTAGTATAAATCAAAATTGTTTCGGTCAGGTGTGGCCATCCTGCAATGACTTTCTTATGCATATCCTTTTAAAGTTGTATAATAATGCGCGTTAAGAGTTAAGACTTAAGTCTTATTATGAAAGATATTAATAATCCAAACTTTGCTTAATAAATGCACGTAGAATGTTTTCGTGTGACTTTTAAGTTTTAACCTGTTTTTATACATTCTTTGTTGAATATATTGATTGCAGCATACATCCCTGTGCGCAAATGGCAAACTCATAGTCGTAGTGGGCGATCATCTAAATGTTAAGTGTTTTGAAAATTAGTTGGACACTTGGTTACTATTAGGTGAATTATCCTCTAGTACACTTTTGTAGTTGATACATCACTTAAACGAAGATGTTAGATTCTTTTGCTTAATCTTAATCCAAAGCTAGTGTGAGTAGAGTCTAAAGTGCTATTTTTTCCATATCGGTACTAAATCAAGAGTCTTCCGTATTTGCTTTATTTACTTTCCTAATGCAGTTAGGTTAAGCACCACTGAAACGTTACATCTAGTTTAACTAGTGATCGCAAGTAATCTTATTTTGTTCGTCTTGAGGAAGTATATGATCCGCCATTCAACTTGTGGATGTTTTTAACAGTTACGAAGAGGGACATTCACATGCACCAATGGCAGCCACTGAAACCAGAGCATGGGCAATAGGCTGATGTGATAACCAATCCTTTTAACTGAAGTTAAGTTGCATTCTGTTAACCCAAAAGTCGTCCAGTTTTTAAGGATTTAAACCATGGCACCCTACTGTTCAGTTGATTAGTTTTCCAGTAAGTTAAGGTTTGTAACATTTTAGTATACTTCGATCTAGGAACTCCATTCGAAATTTATGAAAAAAAATTTGGTATGATTACTAATGAGTGTTGTAACTATGAAGTGTTTGGAACTTCGAAAAAAATTAATACTAAAATAGTTATGATGACATTAATAAGAAAATATAACTAAAACAATAAATATTATGTTTTAACACATTACCTAATATTACACTACACCATATCGTATTACATTACATCATATTACATCGCGCTATATCCTATTACATCACATCACATTATATCACGTTATGTCCATTACATTACATTACATTACGCGACGAGTGTTACATTTCTATGTATAATCCACCATAGACTTGTGGGGTTTGTTTTCATTTCCTCTTATCTTTTAAGCACAGCTAGTAGAGAAATTTCTGCTCTGTAAGTAAGTTACACCTTTGTTTTAGTCACTGTTTTGATTTCACTCATTGCCCCTTTCTAGGTTTGTATAGGATTGTAAATTTTAGCAATTTGAGTAGGATTTTCTCATTTCTGTTTTTGTTAAGTTAATTGATCATTTAGGGTCTCTTATTTATCATTCACTAGGGTTTCTTGAGCGGACGTTAAACTGGTCTTCTTTTTTCCCTTTTTTGGAAGATATTGTAGCTAGCTATATAGTTTTCATGCACACTAACTATTTTGTTTTTATGACCCAATGCGAGGTAGTCTTTTGTTTCGTATTTTATGTATACGTGCTTTTGTCGTAGATTGTTTTCTGAAATATCTTATTTATTGGTCCCTTTGGTGTGAGTTTCTCATAAGGAAGTTAATTAACTCATTTTTAACTGAATGTGCGTAACAAACCTGATCAAGTAGATTACATGCTGAAGACGGGAACATATCAGATTTTGTAGACGATCTAGATGAAGAAGTAAATGATGATGGAGATCAATATCTTGGTGGTTCGATACGTCGTCTGCTCAAGCAAGAAATGGGAAAGATATTCAGGCAATTTGCTGGAATAGATTGAATTTAACAAGGGAACGTTATCGACAGAGAAGGCTAAAACAGTATGTAAACTTCGAAGACATTCCCTTATCGGGTGATACTGCGACAAGGTACAATCTTGTTGCTTGTATACGTAAATATGATTACTTTTTCCACTTTTGATATCATGGCAGCCTTTAATATGTGCAGAGATACAAACAAACGTCTAAGGGTGGTAACTACTATGAATTCTTCCATAATTCAAGAGCAGTTAGGCCTACAATCTTTCATTTTCAGGTTTACGCAATTACCTTCTGTTCGTTCAGTCATGTGATTTCTATTAATCAGCCGTAAGAAATGTGTGCGCTGTTTTCAAACATTGTGTATTGTGTGTACAGCTAAGGAACCTGGTGTGGGCTACCTCAAAGCATGATGTGTATGTCATGTCTGACTTCTCACTCATGCACTGGTCATCCGTATCGGAAGACTCAACAGAAATCATTGATTTCTCTGGACTACGTAGCACCTACTGGGGGTACTTTATTTTCATCATAAATTTGTAGTGTTCCTGATGTTTATTTTTGAATCTTACTGATACTTAATTTGGGCCCACAGAGACATCCTGGAACTCGTATTAGTACATTAGCAGTCAAGGATGATTTTCTGGTTGCAGGAGGTTTTCGAGGAGAGCTTGCCTGTAAGTAATTTAATCATCATGGTATTAATTTTAGTTCTCAAAATTGTTTTATCTAGAATCTATTATTTACAAGCTGTTGTCTCATTCAGTTGTCAATAAGGGTTACATATATCTCGAATGGCCCTGAAATATAAGGAAAAAAATAATAACTAAATTTAATACCTAAATAACGGATCACGGTATTCTTCATCCAAACAATATTATATTTTACGCCACGTCTCTATATTTATGCCTAGTAATGGAGGTTTCCGCAACTTAGAGCCAGTTAATATCTATTTGGAATTACGACCAACTCGTATTTTTTACAAGCGTCGTTAGATTTACTCCTGTCTCTATCATGTAATCTGCATATCTTATTAAATGATGCAGAGATTCGATAAAGATGGTGTTAGCTTTTGTACAACACCAGCTCATGATGATGATGCCATAACGACTGCTATTGAGATATACGGTTCCTTGAGGTAATTATGTATTATGACGTGTGTGCGCGCGCGCATGTATACTACAAAACGTATCTTTGTAAGTTTGTTGACTTTTATATTACTCTTGTCACTTTGTAGCGGTGGAAAGCATTTTATGACGTCAAACAACGATGGTGGTGTGAGGGAATATGAAATGGATGGATTTCAGCTCGTGAATTATTTCCAATTTCCCTGGCCAGTGAATGTGAGTTTCTTAAAATGCATGGGGTGGGCGGGTTGGGTTGCCGGTTATAATTGATTCCAGCTAAAACATTTAGTTTTTTTTAGCACAAATCAAAATGGTTTAGCTCGGATTTGGCCTATCTGCTAACACTTTTACGTAATATTTAAGTTACAATGATAATCTAGAATGTTTAATGCCTTTGAATACATTTTGTATGACTTTCAACGTGTTTGACTTGTTCCCTTTTGTTTGCAGCATATTTCCTTGAGCCCAGATCGCAAACTCATGGCTGTCGTCGGTGATCATCCTGATGGATTGCTTGCAGAGTCTACAAATGGAAAGGCAATAACTTGTGGACTCGAACATATTATTACAACCCAAAAATTTTATTTTTGTATTTTCTTTTTTTATAGATAATGAAATTATTCTCGGTCACATTGCAACTCATATTGTTTTTTCGCAGAGCGTTGCCACAGTGGAAGGCCACCTGGACTACTCATTTGCATCTGCATGGCACCCAAATGGCCTAATATTTGCTACAGGCAATCAAGACAAGACTTGTAGGCTATGGGATATAAGAAATCTTGCTACCCCGGTCACGGTTCTTAAAGGCAACCTAGGCGCGGTTCGATCGCTTCGTTTTTCATCAGACGGGCAGTTTTTGGTGGTTGCAGAACCTGCAGATTTTGTTCATGTCTACAACACCAAGTTAAACTATGAACTAAGGCAAGAAAATTGATTTCTTTGGGGAAATATCCGGTATTTCTCTTAGTCCCGATGATGAAACGCTTTACATTGGTGTGTCGGACTTGGCTTTTTCGAGCTTGCTACAGTTCAAGAAACGACACAAGTATGGGTATCTCGATTCGTTTGTCTGATCAAATAAATCTAGTTGTTTGTTTCTGTTTAATGGAAGAGACCAAGTACCATATAAGACTTAATGAAAGAAATAAAATGCTTGTAGACTGTTAAGTTTTGGTTTTCGTGTTTAGTTAATCATCCTTTTGATGTCCTGGACAGACAACCAAACGAGGCCGGACCGGCTACATTTAGAGGGTGTTTGGGATTGCGTTTTGAATCTGATTTTTAGATTATAAAACGCAGATAATCAGTTTTTAGTGTTTGGAATGCGTTTTGAAAACGCAGATAATCAGTTTTTTAGACTACCAAAACGCAATAATCTAAAAGCTGCTCCACCCCTGCTTTTCTAAAACGCATAATCTGTTTTGAATAATCAATCCCAAACACCCCATTAGTTTGATTCTCTGTTCTTTAGTTTTAAAAAAGCGGGCGGTTCATGTTTTGGTTTCGTCCAGATTTTCTCACAGGTTGAATAAGCTATGTATATTTAAACCAGGTTATACAACATGGTTGTATGAGAAAATCCGATTGCGATTTTGAGATCTTAAGTTGCCATTTGAACTTTGTTAACATTCGTTTTTTCGCTCCTAAACCCCAACCCTCTTCAATTGAGATTGTGAGATCTTAAGTTGCTATTAACAATCGTTGTTTTTTCGCTCCCAAGCCCCAAGCCTAGTCAATTGAGATTATGAAATCGCAAGTTGCCATTTGAACTTCATTGACATTCGTTTTTCGCTCCCAAGCCTATTCGATTGAGATTATGAGATCGTAAGTTGCCATTTGAACTTTATTAACATTCGTTTTTCGCTCCCAAGCCCCAACCCTATTCGATTGAGATCATGAGATCTTAAGTTACTTTTTTTAACTAGCTAGCTTATCATTGTTGTATTGATTCCTAGATCTTCATATAAAAAGAGAAAAGTTGATTGTTATGTAAACTATTATTTAAGACAATTAAGATGATACACATTTACGCCATCGACGTGCCTTCACTCGTGGGAGGAGGGGATTCAATACATATAAAATTTTCAGATGATAGATGATAGATGTCTGGTTATCCAAACCTGATACCGTATTTTTTACCCACATTGAAACCAAATATATTGACATGTATAATATTAACAGATTATAACAAATGAAAGTGTGAGCGCCAAACCTGAATGTCGACAATAATTTGGCGGATCTTAAACTTATTTTTCCGTAAAATTATAGGGAGGAGGGGACTCAATACATATAAAATTTTCAGAGTAAGATTCGCTATCTGCTGCGTATTTACTCAATACATATAGATTGTTTTGTTGCAGTTTAACTTGAAACATACTAAATTTTGTAAACATCTTTTTTTTGCTGGATATTAATTTGCATAGTTTGTTTGAGGAGGTAGAAATCATCTTAACTGGCGCTTTATCGGATGCAGCATAACAACGTTGATCAAGTAGATAACATGGAAGAAGAATGGGACATACCAGATTTTGCAAATCTTTATGATTTTGTAGATGAAGAAAAAGAAGAAGAAGGCGACGACAGTGGTGGAGATGAAAATCTTTATGAAGGTGACGGATACATCCGCTGTTCAAGCTAGCAAGAGCTGAGAAAGATATTCAAAGCATTCCTTGGAAAAGATTGTATATGACAAGGGAAAGTTATAGACAAACAAGGGTCAAACAGTATAGAAACTATGAAAGCATTCCTTCGTCGGGTGATGCTGTCGACAAGGTACATTTACAATCTTGTTGCTTGTATAGATATCATTATATTAAAATGATTACTTATTACACTACTTTGATATTATGTAAACTTTTTACACGTGTAGGAATACAAACAAACGTCTAAGGATGGTAAATACTATGAGTTCTTTCGTAATACAATGGCAGTGAAGCATGATGTGTATTTCTTCTCTAACTACTTGATCAATTTTACGTCTTAATGAAAAGTTTTCGATTCATTTAAATAAAAAGTTTTCGATTCATTTAAATAAAAAGTTTTCGATGAATTTTACGTCTTAATGAATTGATACAATTTGATGTAGTTTTTAGGCGGGTTACCAACTATTGTTACATATGCATGTTGTTGCTATGGCGAAACACATTTATGCTTATGTTTGTATATACCAACTTATTATAGTTTTGAAATTGGTGCTAAAAGTTAAACCATGTATAATTCTATGAGATTAATTTGTAGATAGAGGTGACAATTTTAACTGATTACTTTGAATGAGTTGATGTGGGCAGTATTATATCCTTAACGGGTCATATGGATAAAAAAAGTTGAAAAGAAAACGTCTCATATAGGTCAAATAAGTTGAAAGACATCCATAGTGTATTTTTAATGCATTCGACCTACTAAATCACAAGAGATTTTATATAATTAGTCTAGCAATATCATTTTTTAATCATCTTCAACATTTTATATAATACAAGTGCCAAAATAATAAAAATAATAAAATGATTCAAATAAATTTACATTTTGAATATGCTTTGAAAAAGCCTTTTATTAAGTTGGTCCATTCTTAAAACTGAATCGACCCATTTATGGTAAAAGATATCACATGGTTTTTTTTAACTTTATCATTAACCTTGAATAGAAACAAAAACTGAATCGACCCACTTATGGTAAAAGAAATCACATGGTTTGTTTAACTTTATCACTTTAACCTGTAATAGAAACAAAAACCGAATCGTCCCATTTATGGTAAAAGAAATCACATAGATCTCTTGGTCTAAATTCAAACTCAAGAATTTTGTGGGGTCCATTTCACATCCCTATATGATGTGCTACTAAAGTGTATGAGATAAATGCTCAACCAAGCATCCAAGCCAATACATATCACTCCTTTCACCTAGTCATTTAATCTTCACATATATTACGCTCAACTTTGTTACTTAGCTAGATTAAAAATGAGTTTTGGTTCTTCTTGATAGGATAGTTTAATGAACGAGAATCTAAAGTCTAAAATAGAGATTTAAATCTTGAATCCTATGATTATGCGAATTGCTCTAAGTTTTGTAGGTGGAACCAAATGGGTCGGGTTTGGGCCGGGTATTGGTAGTCCCATACCCAAACCCAGTTGTAAAATCAAGTCCCATACTCGATACAATACTTGTCGCGTAATTATCTTCGTGTACGGGCATACCCATGGGTATCGGGTTGGACCCGTTAGTTTATTAAAAGGTATCCGTTTGGACTTCCAAGTACCTTTCTTTTTAGTTATATAATTTTTATATAGTTTTATGTATATACTTCACAATATACAAAACATAAATAATATTATCATAAAAAAATATTTTTTTTTCACATAATTAATGTATCAAAATAAAGCACTAATAGAAAATGGTTAAAGGAAAACAAAAACATAAATACACAAATTCAGGTACATAGTTTAGATAATCGGTCGGGTATTACCTAATTTCATACCCGCAATTTTTTTTAAAACTAATCTCATACCTGGTCCATACCCGTCGGGCTTCGGGTATGCAAGTCCCATATTTTTTGAGTTTCGGATATACCCTTCGTGTTCGAGTTTTTTCTATCCCTAACTTTAACTAACCCACTCTTTAACTGTTACGTTGTGGATTAATTAAGAAGTTAAAAAAAACGTGTGATTGGCTTATGCACATGTGGACCTCATCTCACAAGTCGGTCAAGGGCGCTAAGAGAGTAATACCCCCTTGAATCTTTCATTTTTGTGCTTACAAAATTGTGACAACACCAGTCACTTATTTATTAGGTATCGATTTTGACTTTATATTCGTCATAATTTGACCGCATTAGTTTGGCAATCTCGTAAACTTAGAAAAAACGGGCGGGTCAGGCTAGGTAACGTGTCAAAAAGGTTCTAATCAAAACGGGTTCTCCCAAAATGGGTTCGTGTAATTGTGTTAAAACAAAACGTCAAACAACCAAACTATCAAAATAGGTTCACCGCTCTATTTCGTCTGTTTTGGTATAACTGCTAGTGGGCCACGTGGCGTTAGCTGATCAAACGAATATCATGAACAAATTTGAATGTTGCGCCACAATAACCATAACAAATATCCAACGGGTGCTACTGTTTTGATTTTACCCGTCACCCATTAGTGTTTTATTGTTATTATGGTTTTGTTTGATTAATTGATGAATTGGGGTTTGTTGTTTTTTGTTCATGTATCTTGAACAGTCTTTAAATTAATATTATACGTTTATTGGAAGGAATTGTAGGTGTTAAATTTGCATGCACACCAAGTGTTTGTTTTTATGCCTCAACTAAGATAAAAGATACCATCTTTTGTTTCATTATTTGTATGTGCTTTTCTTGCAGATTGTCTCTTGTAAATGGATAATCTTTTTTTTTTTTTTGGAGTAATGGAAATAAATAATCCCGACTATTATTGCTCTTTGGCCGATAATGGTCCCAACTACCAAAATAACCACCAGCGGTCCCAACTTTCGACATATTGGTCACCAACGGACCCAAACTAACTGAGACTAACTTTGTTAGTGTGATGCTGACGTGACATGCCACGTAGGATGCCACATAGGATCATTTTGTCACCTAGGGTGCCACGTAGGATCATTTTGCCACCTAGGATGCCACGTCGGATGTTAGCCACGTCAGCATCACACTAACGGAGTTAGCCTCAGTTAGTTTGGGTCCGTTGGTGGCCAATATGTCGAAAGTTGGGACCGCTAGTGGTTATTTTCGTAGTTGGGACCATTATCGGCCAAAGAGCAGTAGTTGGGATTTTTTTATTTCCATTACTCCTTTTTTTTGGGTAATTTTGTTTTATTTATTTATTTATTTGGGTTTTGTGTGTGTGTGTGTGGGGGGGGGGATTTCAAAATCTTGATGATCAGGATATGGCAAGCCTAATTTAATTATCTGTTATGTTATTAACATATACCAATAGGGTGAGTTTATTCTATAACTAAATGTTAGATGTAGTGTTATGTGCTAGATATTCAAAGTTTTATTGTTTAATAGTTTACGGAGATGACGGATATGTCCTTCGCTTAAGCTAGAACTGGGAAAGACATTCAGGGCTTGCCTTGGAAAGTTTATTTATAACAAGGGAATGTTATAGACGTATTAGGCTCGAACAATAACGAAACTATGAAAACATTCTCTTATCGGATAATGCTGTCTATACTCTGTAATGTGCAGTCATGTTGCTTGATATATTATATAAAAATGAGTACTTTGTACAATATTATTGCAACTTTATGTGTGCAGAAATACAAACAGGTTGGTGTGGTAATACAAGAGCAGTAAAGCTTACAATCCTTCATCTTCAGGTTTACACCGTTAAATTGTGTTAATAGTACAAGCTTTTGTCTGTAGGATTACGTATCTTAAACTGCGTTGAAATATATTTAGACAGAAATAATCAACTAAATCTAAAAAAAATCTACCAGTTAATGAATTATTTACTTTTTAATAATGGCGTGTCACAAAAAAAGGAATTAAGTCAACGTACGGGGCACTGTATTCAACATCCAAACAAATGAACTAAACGTCCCTATTTTTATGCCCGTTAATGGAAAGCTTGCACTGTTCAAAGGGTGATTAGTCATGCATATGTTATATTGTTATGTAATCTGCAGAGATTGGATAACAGGGAGTTAGCTTTTGTACTAGAACAAATTATGAAGACTATTGCTATAGAGATCAATAATACCTTGAGGTAATTATGACTTGAGATGTAAATATATACCGCATAGTATATTCTTGTCGGTGTGTTGACTTTTTTTATTACTCTTGTCTCCTTGTAGCGATGGAACGCATTTTACGGCGCCAAACAACGATTGTGGTGTGAGAGAATATGATAAGGTTGGATTTCAACTCGTGAATCATTTCCATTTTTCCTGCAATCACTTTCTTATGCATATTTTTTTTAAATCTGTATAATAATGAGCATTAAGAGTTAAGACTTAAGTCTTATTATGAAAGATATTAATAATCCAAACTTTGCTTAATAAATGTACATAGAATGTTTTTCGTGTTACTTTTAAGTTTTAACCTGTTTTATACATTCTTTGTTGAATATATTGTTTGCAGCATACATACCTGAGCGCAAATGGCAAACTCATAGTTGTAGTGGGCAATCATCTTGATGGATTGCTTGAAAGGAGACTTTTAGCTCAAAGTATGGAAAACTTCCTCTAACATCCTTATACTTATAATTAAGCCAAACTTCATTAATAAACCTCATAACTAATCGATTAAACACGTGTTATAAACAAATTTCCCAAGTGTCCCACTAAGGTCTCTAAAACGTTTTTTCGTTTCTCTATAGTCACCCAACTTCCTTTACGTGTTCCAATCATGTGAATTTTTCTTTATAAATGTTAAGTGATTTGAAAATTAGTTGGACACTTGGTTACTATTAGGTGAATTATCCTCTAGTACACTTTTGTAGTTGATACATCACTTAAACGAAGATGTTAGATTCTTTTGCTTAATCTTAATCCAAAGCTAGTGTGAGTAGAGTCTAAAGTGCTACTTTTTCCATATCGGTACTAAATCAATAGTCTTCCGTATCAGTTTAAAGGGAAGACCAAACTAAAGAAGTGTAAGTGAATTATAAACAATGGTAGCCACTGAAACAAGAGCATGGGCAATAGTCTGATGTGATAACCAATCCTTTAACTGAAGTTAAGTTACATTCTGTTAACCCAAAAGTCGTTCAGTTTTTAAGGATTTAACCATGGCACCCTACTGTTCAGTTGATTAGTTTTCTAGTAGGTTAAGGTTTGTAACATTTTAGTATATTTCGATCTAGGAACTCCATTCGAAATTTACGAAAAAGAACTTTGGTATGATTTACTAATGAGTGTTGTAACTATTGAAGTGTCTAGAGGGATCTAGGTTCGGAGACTGAGAATTTTGATTAATTTCATTCAAAAATAATGATGCAGCTATAGAAGTGTTTGGAACTTCAAAAAAAAATGAATACTAAAATAGTTATGATGACATTAATAAGAAAATATAACTAAAACAATAAATATTATGTTTTAACACATTACCTAATATTACACTACACCATATCGTATTACATTACATCATATTACATCGCGTTATATCCTATTACATCACATCACATTATATTACGTTATATCCATTACATTACATTATGCGACGAGTGTTACATTTCTATGTATAATCCACCATAGACTTTTGGGGTTTGTTTTCATTTCCTCTTATCTTTTAAACACAACTAGTAGAGAAATTTCTGCTCTGTAAGTAAGTTACACCTTTGTTTTAGTCACTGTTTTAATTTCACTCATTGCCCATTTCTAGGTTTGTATAGGATTGTAAATTTTAGCAATTTGAGTAGGGTTTTCTCATTTCTGTTTTTGTTAAGTTAATTGATCATTTAGGGTCTCTTATTTATTCATTCACTAGGGTTTCTTGAGCGGACGTTAAACTGGTCTTCTTTTTTCCCTTTTTTGAAAGATATTGTAGCTAGCTATATAGTTTTCATGCACACTAACTATTTTGTTTTTATGACCCAATGCGAGGTAGTCTTTTGTTTCGTATTTTACGTATACGTGCTTTTGTCGTAGATTGTTTCTGAAACATCTTATTTTATTGGTCCTTTTGGCTGTCTACAACTTGCATAGATTGCTTGATAAAGAAAATTCATCTTAACTCATTCTTGATTGAATGTGTGTAATGAACCTGATCAAATAGATTACATGGCGGAAGACGGGAACATATCAGATTTTGTAGACGATCTAGATGAAGAAGTAAATGATGATGGAGATCAATATCTTGGTGGTTCCGATACGTCGTCTGCTCAAGCAAGAAAGGGGAAAGATATGCAGGCAATTTGCTGGAATAGATTGAATTTAACAAGGGAACGTTATCGACAGAGAAGGCTAAAACAGTATGTAAACTTCGAAGACATTCCCTTATCGGGTGATACTGCCGACAAGGTACAATCTTGTTGCTTGTATACTTAAATATGATTACTTTTTCCACTTTTGATATCATGGCAACCTTTAAATTTTAATATGTGCAGAGATACAAACAAACGTCTAAGGGTGGTAACTACTATGAATTCTTCCATAATTCAAGAGCAGTTAGGCCTACAATCTTTCATTTTCAGGTTTACGCAATTACCTTCTGTTCGTTCAGTCATGTGATTTCTATTAATCAGCCGTAAGAAATGTGTGCGCTGTTTTCAAACATTGTGTATTGTGTGTACAGCTAAGGAACCTGGTGTGGGCTACCTCAAAGCATGATGTGTATGTCATGTCTGACTTCTCACTCATGCACTGGTCATCCGTATCGGAAGACTCAACAGAAATCATTGATTTCTCTGGCTACGTAGCACCTACTGGGGTACTTTATTTTCATCATAAATTTGTAGTGTTCCTGATGTTTATTTTTGAATCTTACTGATACTTAATTTGGGCCCACAGAGACATCCTGGAACTCGTATTAGTACATTAGCAGTCAAGGATGATTTTCTGGTTGCAGGAGGTTTTCGAGGAGAGCTTGCCTGTAAGGTAATTTAATCATCATGGTATTAATTTTAGTTCTCAAAATTGTTTTATCTGGAATCTACATCTCATTCAATTGTCAATAAGGGTTACATATATCTCGAACGGCCCTGAAATATAAGGAAAAAAATAACTAAATTTATTACCTAAATAACGGATCACGGTATTCTTCATCCAAATAATATTATATTTTATGCCTAGTAATGGGAGGTTTCCGCAACTTAGAGCCAGTTAATATCTATTTGGAATTACGACCAACTCGTATGTTTTACAAGCGTCGTTGATTTACTCCTGTCTCTATCATGTAATCTGCATATCTTATTAAATGATGCAGAGATTCGATAGACATGGTGTTACCTTTTGTACAACACCAGCTCATGATGATGATGCCATAACGACTGCTATTGAGATATACGGTTCCTTGAGGTAATTATGTATTATGATGTGTGTGCGCGCGCGCATGTATACTACAAAACGTATCATTGTAAGTTTGTTGACTTTTATATTACTCTTGTCACTTTGTAGCGGTGGAAAGCATTTTATGACGTCAAACAACGATGGTGGTGTGAGGGAATATGAAATGGATGGATTTCAGCTCGTGAATTATTTCCAATTTCCCTGGCCAGTGAATGTGAGTTTCTTAAAATGCAAGGGGTGGGCGGGTTGGGTCGCCGGTTATAATTGATTCCAGCTAAAACATTTAGTTTTTTTTTTAGCACAAACTAAAATGGTTTAGCTCGGGTTTGGCCTACCTGCTAACACTTTTATGTAATATTTAAGTTACAATGATAATCTAGAATGTTTAATGCCTTTGAATACATTTGGTATGACTTTCAAGTTTCAACGTGTTTGACTCGTTCCCTTTTGTTTGCAGCATATTTCCTTGAGCCCAGATCGCAAACTCATGGCTGTCGTCGGTGATCATCCTGATGGATTGCTTGCAGAGTCTACAAATGGAAAGGCAATAACTTGTGGACTTGAACATATTATTATAATCCAAAAAATTTTATTTTTGTATTTTCTTTTTATAGATAATGAAATTATTCTCGGTCACATTGCAACTCATATTGTTTTTCGCAGAGCGTTGCCACAGTGGAAGGCCACCTGGACTACTCATTTGCATCTGCGTGGCACCCAAATGGCCTAATATTTGCTACAGGCAATCAAGACAAGACTTGTAGGCTATGGGATATAAGAAATCTTTCTACCCCGGTCACGGTTCTTAAAGGCAACCTAGGCGCGGTTCGATCGCTTCGTTTTTCATCAGACGGGCAGTTTTTGGTGGTCGCAGAACCTGCAGATTTTGTTCATGTCTACAACACCAAGTTAAACTATGAACTAAGGCAAGAAATTGATTTCTTTGGGGGAAATATCCGGTATTTCTCTTAGTCCCGATGATGAAAACACTTTACATTGGTGTGTCGGACTTGGCTTTTTCGAGCTTGCTACAGTTCAAGAAACGACACAAGTATGGGTATCTTGATTCGTTTGTCTGATCAAATAAATCTAGTTGTTTGTTTCTGTTTAATGGAAGAGACCAAGTACCATATAAGACTTCATGAAAGAAAGAAAATGCTTGTGGACTGTTAAGTTTTGGTTTTTGTGTTTAGTTAATCATCTTTTTGATGTCCTGGACAGACAACCAAACGAGGCCGGACCGGCTAAATTTAGAGGGTGTTTGGGATTGCGTTTTGAATCTGATTTTTAGATTATACAACGCAAATAATCAGTTTTTAGTGTTTGGATTGCGTTTTGAAAACGCAGATAATCAGTTTTTAGGCTACCAAAACGTAATAATCTAAAAGCAGCTCCACCCCTGCTTTTCCAAAACGCATAATCTGTTTTGAATAATCAATCCCAAACACCCCCTTAGTTTGATTCTCTGTTCTTTAGTTTTAAAACAGCGGCGGTTCGTGTTTTGGTTGGGTCCAGATTTTCTCACGGGTTGATAAGCTATGTATATTTAAACCTGGTTATACAACTATGGTTGTATGAGAAAATCCGATTGCGATTTTGAGATCTTAAGTTGCCATTTGAACTTTGTTAACATTCGTTTTTCGCTCCTAAACCCCAACCCTCTTCAATTGAGATTGTGAGATCTTAAGTTGCTATTAACAATCGTTGTTTTTTCGCTCCCAAGCCCCAAGCCTAGTCAATTGAGATTATGAAATCGCAAGTTGCCATTTGAACTGCATTGACATTCGTTTTTCGCTCCCAAGCCCCAAGCCTATTCGATTGAGATTATGAGATCGTAAGTTGCCATTTGAACTTTATTAACATTCGTTTATCGTTCCCAAGCCCCAACCTTATTCGTTTGAGATTATGAGATCTTAAGTTACTTTTTTTAACTCACTAGCTTATCGTTGTTGTATTGATTCCTAGATCATCATAGTTAAAAAGAGAAAAGGTGATTGTTATGTAAACTATTATTTAAGACAATTAAGATGATACACATTTACGCCATCGACGTGCCTTCACTCGTGGGAGGAGGGGATTCAATACATATAAAATTTTCAGATGATAGATGATAGATGTCCGGTTATCCAAACCTGATACCGTATCTTATACCCACATTGAAACCAAATATATTGACGTGTTGTATAATATTAACAGATTATAACAAATGAAAATGTGAGCGCCAAACCTGAATGTAGACAATAATTTGGCGGATCTTAAACTTATTTTTCCGTAAAATTATAGGGAGGAGGGGACTCAATACATATAAAACTTTCAGAGTAAGATTCGCCATATGTTGCGTATTTACTCAATACATATAGATTGTTTTGTTGCAGTTTAACTTGAAACATACTAAATTTTGTAAACAGCTTTTTTTTTTTGCTGGATATTAATTTGCATAGTTTGTTTGAGGAGGTAGAAATCATCTTAACTGGCGCTTTATCGGATACAACATAACGACGTTGATCAAGTAGATAACATGGAAGAAGAATGGGACATACCAGATTTTGCAAATCTTTATGATTTTGTAGATGAAGAAAAAGAAGAAGAAGGCGACGACAGTGGTGGAGATGAAAACCTTTATGATTTTGTAATGTTATGTCTAATTTCACTTTTTTTCTGCTATAAAATTATCCATAAGATGTTAGATATTCAAAGTTTTAGAAGTTTAATTGCTTATGAAGGTGACGAATACATCCGCTGTTCAAGCAAAACTATGAAAGCATTCCTTCGTCGGGTGATGCTGTCGACAAGGTACACTCTTGTTGGTTGTATAGATATCATTATATTAAAATTATTCCTTTTTATACTTTGATATTATGTCAACTTTTTACGCGTGTAGGAATACAAACAAACGTCTAAGGATGGTAAATACTATGAGTACTTTTCGTAATACAATGCCAGTGAAGCATGATGTGTATTTCTTGTCTAACTACTTGATCATGCACTGGTCATCACTATCACAAAACTTAACCGAGATCCTTAATTGTTCTGGGCACGTAGCACCTAATGAGGTACCTTATTTTTATCGTAGTCTTCCTGATATGTAATATTTTTAAATCCTTTTGAGATTCTGTTGCGCTGATACTTAATTTGGACCGACAGAAACATGCTGGACGTTTGTTAGAAGGATTTACAAAAACTCAGATTAGTACATTAGCAGTCAAAGATGATTTTGGAAGTAACTGTTAAAACGAAGACGTCTTATTGGAAACAATTAAGTAGTAAGTTATAATTTGAAAGTAATTGCAAGCTTTTGTCTGTAAGGATTTGTATCTAAAATACATTTGAATGATTCACGATCGATATTTTTAAATCTTTAGGCGGAAATAATCAACTAAAACAAAAAAATATACGAATTAACGAATTATTTACTTTTATAATAAATGAAACAAGCCTAAATAAGGGGCAATGTATTCATCATCTAAACAGTATGAAAACTTATACCATAGGCATAGTAGACATCTCTATATCTATGTTCATTAATGGAAAGTTTCCACTATTCAAAGGGAGTTAATTTCTGTTTGGAGTTACAATCAAATTGTATTTTGTATATTTTTTGGTTAATACAATCAAATTGTATTTTGTATATAATCTGCATATGTTATTGAGTGATGCAGAGATTGGATACAGATGGAGTTAGCTTTTGTACAAGAACAACTAGTGAAGGCAATGTCATAACAAATGCTATTGAGATATACAATACCTCGAGGTAATTATGAATTCTGATGCAAAAATATACTACAAAGTATATTCTTGTTCGTGTGTTGACTTTTTCTATTACTCGTCGCTTGCAGTGGTGGAATGCATTTAATGGCGTCAAACAACGATCATGGTGTGAGGGAATATGATATGGATGGATTTCAGCTCATAAATCATTTCCATTTTCCATGGCCAGTGAATGTGAGTTCGTAAAATAAATGGGATGGGCGCGTTGGGTTGGGTCACATGTTTAAGAGGGTTCGAGTCAAAACATGTAATTTCTTAGTTTTGGGGTCAGTTTGGTCTACCTTAAAACTCTTTTTTTCTTTTTAAGTCCTATATATACATATCATGTTTAGTGTTATTAGTAAAGATTTTAATAACAATGATAATCTAGAATGTTTTATGCATTCAAACACATTTTGTATGACTTTCAACCTATTTGACCCGTTTCCCTTTTAGTTAGATCTTTGAGTTAATGGCCAAAATCGTCCCTGAGGTTTGGCCAGTTTGCTACATCAGTCCAAAATCGAAACTTTTTACATGCAAGTCCTTCTGTTTTACATTTTGTTGCCAAATTCGTCTCTGACACTAAACCCAGTTAACTATTGTCGTTAACTCTGGGGTATTTTTGTCTTTTTGGCTGTCCCCTTTTTAAAACCCAATTTAAATAGAGTTATTCATACCCCCAAAAGACAAAAATACCCAGATGTAAAAAGGGGTCAGCCAAAAGACAAAAATACCTCCAGAGTTGACGATAATAGTTAACTGGGTTTAGCGTTAGGGACGAATTTGGCAACAAAATGTAAAACAGAAGGGACCCAAAATGTAAAAATTTCCGATTTTGGACCGACGTAGCAAAACTGGCCAAATCTGATGGACGATTTTGGTCATTAACTCTAGATGTTTTAGGTAATTCATTTGACACATTTGTAAACTTTTTTTGGTTGCAGCATACATCCGTGAGCCCTGATCGCGAACTCATAGCTGTAGTTGGTGATCATCTTGATGGATTGCTGGTAGACTCTTTTAAGTGGAAAGGCAAGAACTTGTGGATATAAAGATATTATTATAACTCTTAGTTAGCATTTTCTTTCATTAAGTAATGACATCATTTTCTGTCACATTGCAACTCATAATTTCTTGGCAGACGGTTGTCACAATGGAAGGCCACCGGGACTACTCATTTGCATCTGCGTGGCATTAAAAAATGGCCGAATCCTTGCTACAGGCAATCAAGACAGGACTTGTAGAGTATGGGATATAAGAAATCTTGCAAACCCAGTCTCGGTTCTTAAAGGCAACATGGGTGCTATTCGATCAGTTCGCTTTTCATCAGACGGACAGTTTTTGGTGCTTGCAGAACCTGCAGATTTGTTCATGTTTATAACACAAACTTAAACTATGAAGAAAGGCAAGAAATTGATTTCTTTGGGGAAATAGCGGTGTTTGTCTTAGTCCGGATGATGAAGCGCTATACATTGGAGTGTGGGACCGGACTTATGCCAGCTTGTTACAGTTCAACAAATGACACAGGTACGCATATCTTCGTTCAATTGTGTAGTAGGGTCTGATATTCGTCATAAAATAAGTCGAGATGTTTGTATAGTGAGAATGTTATAAAAGCTGAGAGAGGCTTATTGACTATGGATGTCATTGATAACAACTTGTATCAAGGTATGGTTAATTTTCTGTTTTGATGTCATTTGTTCATCAAAAACATAACTGGGAAGATAATTAACCGACGAAACCAAAAAAACTGGTTCTTGTTTCAGTTTGGTCTTGAATAAGAACCTAACTGGTCTTTTAGTTTTTTCAAACTTAGTTATGTTTATTTTTCAAACTAGAAAATCATGAGCTTATATTCAGCCCATGGTACTGAATCTCTATGGTTAATCGAATACGATTGTCGTGCAACACAATCAAAACTGATGTATTATTGCGACAGGCAAATAACTGCTTTGTGGTATACCATAGTTACCAATGAGGGTACCAATATTAAATGCAAGAACCTCTATTCATCTCTCCTACTCTATTTATATACAATATATACGGTTATAGGGTTCTCTGTGGTTAAATCGGTTCTGTATTATTTTGGCCGTCCAAGAAACTGGTCATGTATTAAAACGCGTTTCTTTTAGCATTATAACGTTATAGAACGGTGTTATGTTACTATATGCTGATTACAACTAACGGATTTTGATCTAAATCTTTTTTATCAATTGGGACCTTGCTCTTCCATCCATGTGGAGTATGGACATCAACCAAAAGGCAGTTTAGGGGCTGTTTGGTAGCCTCTTAATGAGGCTCTTAACCATTCAGCGCTTAATGATTCAGCATTCAGCGCGTTTGTTTCAGCTTCTGAATGGAATGGTTAAGTCTGAATCATTAAGATTTGGGATGTTGCTGAACCATTAAGCACTGAACTATTAAGCATTGAACTAGGCTGAACCTTAATGAGGCTCCCCTACCAACGTGAGACAAGAAAACTAACCATTAAGAGGTCCAACTTAATGATTCAGCGCTTAACCATTCAGACCTCTTAATGATTCAGCACTTTTGGTAACCTCTTAATGACCATTCAGAGGCTACCTCTTAATGGTCCATAACCTCTGAATGGTTAAGAGGTAACCTTAAGTCTGAATGGTTAAGAGGCAACCATTAAGATGTTACCTCTTAACCATTCATACTTTATATTACATCTTAACCAGGGACCATTATCTTGATGATACGTGGTCGTAGCACTCTAGCGGATGCTCCAAAAGGCCATTGTCAAAACACAGGGTCTGTTACCTACGAAACTAATCCTAAAGTTGAATGGTGTATCTATAGTAAAGAACACTGATAACAGGTAAAATAAACAAATCTTAAATCATCATCATACTCGGTTAATCCTACCATAGCAAAGCTAAGGTAAAGCATGAGGAGGGTAAGATGTTAGACAGCCTTACCTCTACCCTGTGAGAATAGAGAAGCCACTTCCATTTGTATCATGTTGGACTAGAGGCTGATGAGGTTAACCTCATAGACCTTGTAAGAAACGAACAAAGCAAAGATCTGTATTGGTCTGAACCTATAGAGAAGAGGTCGAGACATAATCATGATAGACACTAAATGCATTTTGACGCTGCAAAGGCAGTGGCATGCTCGATTGTTCGTTCATATGAGAAAAGGTGCCCAAGGATGATATCATGATCCGGACCTTGCTACATTAAATGATGAATTATACCTTAGGCTTATAAATATCACTCTCTGAAGTTACCCTACTTACTCTTACGCCAAAGCCCTTGTGACGAGGCTAAGGGTATGTTTGGCAAAACTAGCTGGTGGCTGGTAGCTGGAAGCTGGTAGCTGGTAGCTGCAAGCTGTTAGCTGGTAGCTGCAGGCTTTTTAAATATATTTTGGTGTTTGGCAGAGTAGCTGTAGCTTTTAATAAAATGTATAAAATGACCAAAATGGACATAATTAAAAGCTTGTAAAGAAGGTTTTTATTTTATTTTAAAATAGAATGGGTATTTGTGTCATTTACTCATTAAAAGCTTGTAGCTAGTAGGAGCTTTTTCTTAAACGCTAGTACTAGTAGCTTTTCACTGCAGAGCTTTTTCTCTAACCTAAAAGCTTCCAGCTCCTTCAATCAAACAAGACTTTTTATGAGTATGAGCTTTTTCTTAAAAGCTTGAAGCTTGAAGCTCCTAAAAGCTCTTAAAAGCTCCTTGCCAAACATACCCTAAATGTGTTCTTTCATGTTGCAAATAGAGAAGTTTTGGAGCCACATGTACTTTTGTTACATCATCAAATAGCTCATGCATCATACAATTTCAAAAACAAAACACACATTGGTAGAAACAAATCTGTTAGAAGATCCATAGAGGCCTCAAAAAGCTTCAGCTCATATCAACTTTACTAAAAACCTTAGGTCTCCATGTTCATTCCTTAATAATCTCAAAAACCTTGTTCTTTTGTATACACTCTTTCCCCTCCATCATTACCTAGCTTGAAATTTTTATATAAAACAACCCATCCAGAAACAAAACCATCAAAGCTTCATGAAATAAGCTAACCTTACATCAGACATAATCAACATGTTGAAAGTTACCAACATGTTAACCGCTAGGTCACGATTTGCAGGGAAACAGTGGAGGGGATTACCTTGAATTGAATTATTTTAGTCAAATGCTTACCTTAAAACCATTTTTTTATGATTCTTTGTTGGCCTTCCTAAAATTATACCGTTGAACATACAAAGATTCTTATAACTAAACCTCGCAAAACGGGTGGGTTGGGTCAAAACGGGTTTGGGTCAAACGAATGGTTTTAAAAAGTACCAATTCAGCTCTAGTCAAAACGGGTTGTTTTAGAGAAAAAAAGTATCACAATGGGTTCACCCACTATATTTTGTTATGGCGCTTGTGATGAAGGTGACAATGGAGGTGGCTATGGCAGCGGTAGTGGAGGCAGTGTTACTGTATTAGCACCTTGGTGGTGGTGAGGCGGTGGCGATGCTGGCATTTGAACCTCATTCTAAGTTAACAAGTTTAATTAAGAGTGCTCTATATTGACCCAATGTGTATTTTGAGTAGATCCAAATGAACCCATAAGCAAACAAAAACTACCTAAATCAACCCATTTCCGAGACATGAAAAGCAGTCGTGCTTATATCAAACAGGATGAAACATGAAAACACTATATATGTGAAATAAGTCAAATAACTAATGTTATTATACATGAGAGATTAGAATACTAGATTATTAAATAAGGGGAAATACAGCTATTCTATTAACAAAAGAACTAACAGAATTTTGAGTATTACAGTGTACAGAATTAAAAAAAAAAATGAAGAAATACTGGAGGGGGAAGACAAGGCAACAGAATTGGAAGCCTATATCACTTATGTAAGTTAATTATAAACTAAACATATAAGCTACGTGCCTACGTACGCTACATATGTAAACTTAATGAAGGAAAATGATTGTTAAAAAAATGAAAGATTAATAATCTGATAGTAATCTTACTGATTGTATTCTGT
Source organism: Ambrosia x helenae (assembly GCA_030844895.1). Lineage (NCBI taxonomy): Eukaryota > Viridiplantae > Streptophyta > Magnoliopsida > Asterales > Asteraceae > Ambrosia > Ambrosia x helenae. Next base: position 45,459,978 of record CM061232.1, on the reverse strand, counting down.
GGATGTTACTTTGATCAAATGTCTATTTGAGAAAGAACTTCCATATTTCTGTGTCTGACACTACTTTAATTAAATGAGCTCCAAAAATACCATCCTCATCTACAAGACTCTTCAATTGCCGAGCTGTGTTGTTGAAGCCGACATAATGTCTTTTTGTGGCAACGAATAATACTCCATACGGAGGTTTTCAAGCACTGCATGAAAGATGACCCGCAAAATTACTTCGTGCATACAAATTAGGATATATTTGAGTATATCTTAATCATGTTGTAAACCAGGACCAAACTTAAGAGTATCACTTTGTAAAGTTATTATGGTGTCTTGATGTAAAATATATTATGATCATATCTGACACTAAGTACTTAAATATAATAATTCTTTCTATCTTATATGGATCTAGGAGTTCAAATTTAAAGCACCATCAACTCTAGAAGACGAGTGGCATCTACTAATTAAGTGATTAAACTAGAAGTAGCAATTTCTACCATTCAGTTACGAATATGTCCACTTAGGTTTGTTTCATCTTTAATGGGTAAATAGTTAAATTGAAAATATATTTCCTTAAAAGGAAAAAAGTCAACTTGGTCAAAATTCGCCCAAATTTTATGTTTTTAATTTATAAAACTTTCTAAATCATTTTAATTAAAAATGAGATATGTAATGAAACAACATGATTCTTATAAAATCATATCTGACACTAAGTACTTATAAAATTGGAGAAAAGTGGTTGACCTGCTTCAATGCGTACCAAAAAAATAACCGGTTTGACCAATTACAGAACCCGTCCTTCTTTACACCTCTAGTTTAAAAACAAGATCGTAAACAACTGACATGATATTATTTACTAGTTTTCTCATAGCTTATATATTTTTATAAAGGACGCTACGTTTTGAGGAAAACCAAGAATTGTTTAAGGACATATATTGTTCAGGAAAAAAAAAATTAAATGATAATGTTTGTTTCTAAATCTTCCAGCTAATACATCACCTACTTAATTTTTAAAACTTCAGTCTACTGTACGCGCCTATCCTTTCCATCCAAATTAAAAATGATAAAAAGTAACAAAACTGACCTTTTTAATTAGTGCGTACAGTTTTTTTCAAAGAAGTTGCTGAATGTGGAATAACAGTCATCAAAATGACATCATATCCTCCTCCAATATCTGTGTCATTAGCACTCTCCCACATCTACTTCCAGAAATCCTCCTTGATTGCCTGGAAGAAGTTTCCTGACCATTGATGCTACCATCATGACTGCTATATGTATCCATAAATTCATCCTCTGAGAAGCTAAGGTTCATTGTTTGTGAAGCTTCTAGAATATTTTTCTTCACGGTAGACAAGACTCCAGAAAGTTCTTCCCATTCTCCAGCATAAAAGTGAACCATAGGGGAAATAATTTGCCTTGATGGAGTAAG
>CM061232.1:45436609-45458461 GCA_030844895.1 Ambrosia x helenae | reverse complement strand
CACTAGGCTCCTTATGTGGCTGATGACATTGACAATCATATGTAAAAGATATTTTTTTTTACAAAAACATTTTTAAAATATTAATACACACACATATGCACCACCAGAAACCACCACCACCTCAACCCCCCATTTCCTCTTCCTCTATTCTAAAACTAAATCAACCAAAAACCACCTCAATCTCCACCGCAAACCTCCACCCTCGAAACCCCAACTTGCAAAACCTCCTCACACACAAACCTCCACCCAAATAACAAATAACACCTACCACCACCATACAGCACCACTTTCCACCTCTGTAACCACCCGCCTGTTTTTCTTACAGATGTGAGAGAATGACAACGAGAGAGAAAGAGGGCTGGTTATTGTGGTGGTGGTTCACGGTGACACAAAGGGAGTTGAATATCATCCATTTTTCGGCGAAGGGAAACGGTTGTGGTGCGGTTGAAGATGGTGGTGGTGCGGTTGGAAAATGGTGGCGGTGCGTATCTATACACTAGTGGTGCTTTGGTGGTTTTGGTAATGCTGGTAGTGGTGGTGGTCATGGGTTGGTAGATAGAGATGTATGGGTTTTAGGGTACGACAAGGAGCTTTTAAGAGCTTTTAGGAGCTTCGGGCTTTTAAGGAAAAAGCTCATACTCAATAAAAAACATTGTTGGTTGAAGGAGCTGGAAGCTTTAGGGTAGAGAAATAAAAAGCGCTATAGTTGAAAAGTACAAGTACTATCGTTTAAGAAAAAACTCTACTAGCTACAAGCTTTTAATTTGTAAATGACATAAATACCCATTATATTTTAAAAATAAAATAAAAACTTCTTTACAAGCTTTTAATTATGCCCATTTTGTCATTTTTATATTTTTATTAAAAGCTCCAGCTAGCCTGCCAAATACCAAAATATATTTTAAAAAGCTTCCAGATGCCAGCCACCAGCTAGTTTTGCCAAACATACCCTTAGTGAGATTACAAACTTTTGTGTATATATTGTATATATTTTGTATATATGTATATAGAATATAGAGATGTGTGTGTATTATTAGGTGTATTAGGTTTAAATAATCTCAACTATCAACTGCCACTGGTCTCAACTAACAAAATGTGTGCTGGCGGTCCTACATTTAACATATTGTCTTACCAACGGACCATGGCTAACAAAAAAACTAAGAGGGATACCGACACACAAGAAGGAATTTGATACGCAAACATGTCACATCAGTTGGGACCGGTGGTGGCCACTAACTGTTAGTTAAAAGGTGGGAGTACCGGCACATAGTTTGTTAGTTGGGACATTGGCGGCCAACAGCTAATAGTTGGAATTATTTAAATGCAATATTCTGTATTATTATTATTATTATATAGAATATAATTAGGTTTTTTACACGTAATCAGCATAAGGAGTCAACTAGTATTATTTACACATCAGCATACACGTCATAAAAAACTAACTATGTTAGACCTCAGTTAGAAAATTCTCAGTGAAAGAAAATAGTTTGAAAACTGGGACTGTCATGAGAAATTTCTAAAGTAGGGACTGTTTGTTAGCTAATGAGTTAAAGTTCGTATTATTAAAATCTAATTCCCCAATATAAAGAACATCATTTCAGTTTTAAATACCGAATCATTACTCTCATATATTTTTTAATCTTGTTTACTTTATTATCATTATTTTTTTCATTTCTTTTCATTTTAGATTGCATACAAAACTGAATTACCAATACGGAAATATACATTAGACACATGCATGTCCACATCGTACTTTTGGCCTTTTGGGCCATTTTTTTCGCAAGGCTACGAGATGCTCGTGATTTTTTTGTTGTCAATTTTTCTATATTATTGATAGTTATCATTTTATACCTTTCCTTAATTTACATCTATGATCCATAAACTTCTTGTTTTTTTAAAACTTACTATGGTTTACTATTGCTCATCACCCGCCTTACCATCTCGAGCTATATATCTTCGTCACCAACCACCAACCCTCATTAACACCCTAACAATTTTATAAATAACCACTGATGTGTGTAAAAATATATAATTCATACAAGTTTTAATTAAAATAGACTCACTAGAAAAACTACACACGCACGACAAGTGTATGGTGGCAGAGTAGTAAAAATATAAGCCCAACTGCCCAAGTATCGAACCCTAAGACGCTATGAAACACTCTCAAAACTTCACCTCTACCAAATACACGACTAAAATAATTTGGGTTTTTGATTTTACTAAACTACTAAGAAATAAAATTAAAGAACTGAAAATGCATGTTAGTGAAATAAAAGTGAAGTGATGTGACAATCTAAGATGAGCGGAAATAAGTAAAGTTAAAAATATGTTAGTCGCACTCTCTATCTCTTCTATCATATTGTGTTCACATAAAAACACATGGGATCGTTGCAAACAAAAAGAAAACATAAAAACAAAGGATAAAACTTTTTATACAAACACTCTAAAAACTAAATATCACTTTCTTACCAATGTGACAAATTTTATACAAACCCATGGAAACAAAAGATAAAACAAAATTTCATGCTAATGTAAACAAACATCTTACAGTACTTGGCCTTCAACAAGTGTGTAATAACAACCAAACGAGTTTGAAACCTCAAAGACACAACAAAGATGACATGAAATGGACCACTAAGTCTAGCATATGACAAATTCATTAACTTCAAACAAGGTCACACTTATCTATCATCTATGAAAGGCTAAATGTTCGAATAAAAATTATATTTGCCAAAGCATCTCATCCAAAGATTAATTTAAATGATATCTAAAACTGATGACAAGAAGTTTAAATGCAAAAACATGTCGACTAGTTGTTTTACAAAGAAATTTAACTATGTTTATGTTCAATATTATAAAAAGTGAGTTTGTAAAATTTAATTATCATATTCAGGAATGTATACTTAGAGCATGTTCATGGAGGGCGCTTGTGTACTCACATGGGATGTGAAGTGGAGGGGCAGGTAAATCGAACAATGAACAACATAGAGGAGATAAAGAACACCTGATCCATTGGTGATGATCTTACCTTTTTTTTAAATCATGTTCTATACCGTCAAATCTAAAGATTGACTTAAATACAATCAATATTATATTTAATTTACTAAGATTGAATTGTAAACACAATAATAGTGTAATACAAATCCAAATCCACAATATCAAGGATAACAAAACAAATATTATCTACTTTTTTTTTCTTCTGAACTACAAACCATATAAAACACCATCACTGACTAGAAAAGGCTATCGGGCCACGAAAAAGAATTAAGGGCATCCAACCATGACCACATGTCATCAAAGTTTTGAGATTTGGCCAAGTGATCCTCATAATCAAAACTAATTTTAAAACCAATATCCTTAGAATCAAATCTTAGCAGTCATTCAGACTGATAACCATCTACAAAACCATTGATTAAAAACTTTTTAAACTATTTTCTGTTGTAGCACAGACCAGTTGAACCGAGAAACCTTAATTTTCAATTTGCATTTTTATTGTTTCTTGCCTTACAAAACATCTTCTAAAGTCGGTCTAGTGACTTGCTAGGTTGCGACTACTTAGTAGGTTTTCTTTTTGCTGGTTTGTAAGATTTTGGTGTAGAAACGGAGAGTTTGGAAGTGATGAGCTTCCATGAAAGCAGATCAGAATTGAGATAAGAACTAGGCCTCCTTTAGAAGTCACAATTTCAAATCCGAGCCAATACGGGTTTTTGTCTCACCGTGCTTTACGCCAGATAGTCTCGGATCTTGTGGCGGCACAACGTCTGTCAAGTGACAGTCGGCAATACGGTTTCCGTGGGGACAATAAGAGGTTCCGGTAACCCAGTGTTATGCCATCCGTGAAGAAACCCAGTAGTTTTCGATCCAGAACTAACCTCATAGCCGTGCTACAGTTGCCGGTCCTAATAGCATCTTGACGGTTATAAAAATAGGAAAAAGAAACTAATACTCCGTATCACATACACCCAAAAGTCCAAAACGATCGAGTGGAGTAGATACTCTGGACAGTCAATGTTTTTACCTTTTCCTCTTTTTACAACTTTTCTCTCTCTTGTATATAAAAATAAAACCTGCTGTCTCATCTGCTTTAATGGAAGAAGCTCATCACTTCCATACTCTCCATTTCATCACTCTCTCAATCCATCACATTCACCTTCACCTTCATCATCAGATCTAATCAATACCTTATTATTATTATTATTCACCAAATATTAATATAACTCTCCGATTATTATTCACCAAATATTAATATAACTCTCCGATTACGGTTACATTCACCTAATTACTAATAATATAATAATGGAAACAACACTTTCCAGAACCTTCCGTTAACAACCTCACCTCTCCGTCTCCATCGAATATTCCGTTAACGTTGACAGATTAACGGAAAATGTTTACCGTTACTGTTCGCTTTCGGCCTCTCAGGTGATTGATTCATCAACTCGTGGTACATAATTCGGTTTCGAATATTCCGTTATTTCTATAGTTTTTATATTTATTTATTATGATTAATTTTTTGATGTGGAATAAATATGAAAATAATGTTTATTAAGGATTGTTTATGTTTATAATAATAATAATAATAATAGTCCCAGGGAAATAAGAAGAGGAGAGGAGATTGCGTGGTATGCCGATGGAGAAACTATTTTACGGAATGAGGAGAATTCCTCGATTGCTTATGCCTATGGTATGGTTAGCTTTTGTTTATCATATCTCTGTTATTTCATATTATTATTATTATTATTATAAGTTGATTTTGTTTTAAATTACTGCTACACTTGTGTTTTGTTTATGATATTTAAGTATGTATGTATTTATGTTTAAGGATTAGTTTAGTTGATTCGCACGCGGATTAATATTCTAGACCTTGGATTTTTTGACATTCGGTATTGTTGAAGTCATGGTTGAAAATATCGCTAGGCGCTAATTGGCCGATGGGGTACTGACTAGAGATTGTTCGTGATTAATTGGATTGGTATTTTTATATGTAATTTTCAGTTTTATGTATATATATATACACACACACACACACACTCACACACATTTTTATAGGTAAAATTTTTAAGTAGACAGGTTTTAACCCTTCCTTGACCCAGTTTTTTAAGTATACAGGATTAATCGCCGGAATCTACATCGTTTGGTTGGAAACTGACCGGAATTTATAGGTTTTTGGCCTGAATTACAGATTTTGGTCACAATATGGCTGGAATCGCCAATTGTTGGCCGCTGGCTTGGACCGACTAGAGCAATTAGGGCCGACTCCCGGTTAATGAAAAATTAGTCAGTGACCACCGACTAGCGATATCACTGATTAGTCCTGATTTTTACAACACTGGTTGAAGTGCTAAGTGTTATTTGATATTAGAGTATATAGATTGGAGACACGTTGACAACTAGTTGCATAATTGATCACTGAGAAATGATATCTTGAGGTCTTATAAGTTATAATATGCTTTTGTTCCGAACAATTGTCACTCTTACATTTTGTATATGATATGTATTACTATTTAAGGATTAGGTTAGTTGATTATCAAGCTCATTAATGTTTAGACCTTGAATTCTGTATTGCCAAAGAGCTAGTGTTCTTTGATATTATTGTATACAGGTCTGTAGAGTATAGACAACTAGTTACACAACTGGTCACTGAGAAATGATTTGTTGATGTCTTATAACGTAACACTTTGCTAGAACGAATGGTATACGATGAAACAAAGGCCATATTCAGTAATCTAAAAAGTTAATTAATTAGGAGAAATTATGTTATTGAAGGGAGACATAGATGCTGCAAAGTATAGTTGTCAATAGGGAGAAAATTAAAGAGGAAAGCTAGTTGGATTGTTTTTTTTCTCATTTCGAAATCCAGCTTGGCGAATGCCACTTCATGCATCTATAAGTTAGAAGTCTGTTAGAATTGGCTTACTAGATGAGAATTACCGCAAGTAGAGGTTAGTCCAGTTTCCCTTTATTGTTATAATGAGATTAGGTTTGCCTTAAAGATTGTGACTTTCAGCGTTGTCGGGAAAATGAGAATGGTATCTGGAAAGGTTGCCATGTACTTTTATGCAGCTGATAGACAGAGCAATTTGTTCTTGATATTGTGAATTAGAAATATCCCCATTCTGTTTTTTATTATTTTATCATAATTTGTATTTAGATTGGGTACTTGGGTGTGGGGTTCTATATTATTACATAATTATGGATCTTTATAATTTCGAATGATTGAGGTTCATGTATCTTGTCTGTCCTTGAATGTCTCATTTTGCTTTTTTTCTCGTCTTATTCGTATCTAGATCGGGTGTTTGGACCTACCACCACAACACGCCATGTGTATGATATTGCAGCCCAACATGTTGTTAGCAGTGCAATGGAAGGCATTAATGGTATTATTTCTCTTCTTTTATGTAGTTTTCTGCCTTTCTCTATATTTTGTATTTATATAGTATTTTCAAATTGTGACATGAAATCTGCAGAAATCAGATACTGCATTTAGTTAAGACTTAAAAGTCAAAATGTTACTTTCTGTAGCTGTGTTATACTGTTATTATTATTATTTTTTCTACTTAAAATATCCTGCTGCATTTTTCATCCAATCAAGATCTTGTGGCAAAGGAGATGACTATGGCAATTGTCCTCAAATGTAAGTGTTTGAACAGCATTGCCTCTAAAGATATGAATCATCAGGTTATATTCTTACGGAGCCAAAATAATTTTGTTTAACCTGCTGACCTTTCACATGGAGAGAAAACAAACAAACGTGCCCATTAGTATCCCACTCATAAAGTAGGGTCTAGGGTTGAGATGAGGGCAAACCTTACCTCTATCGCATGGAGAGGGAGAGGCTGCTCTCAATGAACAAAAACTCCATACAGAAAAAGCAGCATGCATCTACAATGGAGAATCTATTAAACAACCTTATAGAAGTACTAGTCTCATGAAATATACTGATCAGATATAGGAAAGAAACCCCAACAAGACTTAAGACCCTCATTTCTAAAGCAGTTGCCCAAAACAAATTCCAAATGATGGCCACAATTACCCCATAAGTTAATAGCCGTGTATGAAAACAATACATTCTATTATTTTAATAAATTACATTCCATCCGTGCTTTGATTTTTATAGTTCAACTAAGCCATCCTCGTATCAGTGTTGGTTCTCGTGTTAAGAGTTAGCATGATCTTGCTTCTCTCTCCGTTAGTGTCGTGTCATTTGTATGCATTGTTTGCATATAAATTTGGCATGATCTGCTTCAATTACAGGAACTATTTTTGCCTATGGTGTGACAAGTAGTGGAAAGACTCACACAATGCATGTAAGTATATCAATCTTTACTGTCAATTTATTGCTGGAGTATTTTGTGCTGCATTTAGGTGTAGAAAACTGTTTCAGCTAGCTATTAGTCTTGTATTACATGGAACTAGTAAACGTACTAAGGGGGGTGTTCAGATGCATGCTTTGAAGTTTGACTACTAATTATCTGACTTTTGCGGCTTAAAGCTGCAGTAATCAGTTTTGATGTTGGACCAATTACTCAGTTTCATACAACAAAATTAATCATCAAAGGGTAAAATAACATTACTTATTTACCATTTAACTGATTCAAGAAACTTTTACTCCCATTTCATCAGATGCATCTCTTGTTATCACAACAATGTCATTTCTATTCATTTTATTCTTTTGTTCGGTTGTTCTTTAAAATGGTTATAATTTGCCAAACACTTGAACATCTGATTGTTACAACTAACAGAACTGCATCTAAACGCCATCTTTGACAGTGGCACAGCGTGGCAGAGTTTGAATTTTTAGATCTCTTTTCTTTATAAATATTACATTGTATCAAAATTCAACAGTGTATTTATTTTGGTATTTTGCTCATACACACAAGGTAGGGTGATCAGAGGTCCCCAGGAATTATCCCATTCGCTGTAAAGGATGCTTTTAGTATTATTCAAGAGGTATGATTTGTTGCGAGTTTTGATATCATCTAATAAGCTAAATTTTTAAGGAGGAAGATAAATTAATTATTTATTTTTGCAGACTCCAAATCGTGAATTTCTTCTTCGTGTCTCATACTTGGAAATTTACAATGAGGTGAGAAATCTCTTCCTTGATTATACCGTTTGTAGTTCGTATTTGCTGCATAACAAAAAAAAGAACCTGACCTGCTATTTATGCCCCTTTTAAGTTCCAACAGTTCAATAGTCTTAATTTTCAAAATGGTCAAACATGTATAAAAATAGCTTGCGACAACCTTCATATGTCATGATCAGATGGTTTTCACGGTCCAGTCATTCATTTTCTCTACCTAGACTTTGTGACCAACATTTATTCCCTTCCCATACATGTGGACCATTTTCTGTTTTTTCTTTCTCTTTTAAATGTGTATTATCTCAGGTTGTTAATGACCTGTTAAATCCAGCAGGACAGAATCTGAGAATACGAGAGGATAGTCAGGTAATCTATGTAAATCATCTTCTGATGCTTGTTTCATATGTTATCTCTATACACATCACTTCCCACATTTGTTAGTACATGTATTGTGTGTCTGGGTGTTTTGCTCTCTGGATAATGGATCAAAATAGCTGTACTTTTGACCAACCCTTACTAGCTATTTAAGGACTTCAACAGCATAACTTTAAAGGGTTTGTAATATATTTTTGAATACTCAAATAGTTTGACTACTTCTTGGTAGTTTCTATGTGACTCCGTTTGTAATATTCATCTGAAGGATTCAAACATCCTGAATCATCTCGATTATGTCTTTGGTGGTCTAACTAAGTTCACATGTTCAAGAATCATTGTTTGCATTTTAAGTTGAATTATGAATATTAATACGAAAGGAATTACAAAGTTTTTGCGAATCATTTACAGTTATTAGAAGTTGTTGCTAACTAAAGAAATACGGAATTATCTGGTAACAAACAAAGAAGGGTTAAGTATCTAAATATTGTACTATTCCTCACTTCATTATTTGGATGACACACCTGCTTTTTTTAACCCTGCAATATAATTCAACTATAAAATATCATCATAATTGTCATCTGACTAATTTGTGGAATAATTGTTACTTGCAGGGAGCCTTTGTTGAAGGAATAACTGAGGAAGTTGTGTTATCTCCTGCCCATGTTCTGTCTCTTATTGCAGCTGGAGAAGGTACTCATTTTTTTGGCCCCTGTGTCACTTAGCTAAGATCTTAATGTTTCTCAATGTGCATGTATAAACCTAATAATTCTGGGCACTCCATTATTCTTTTTTGTGGTTACATGAATTTGTCAAGTTCTCTTTATCTTTTTAGCATGCTGCAATGGTTTTGCCTATTTTTTTATTCTTTTTTTTTTTATGTTTTTCCCTTTTTGGCGGTTGGTAGGTTCCTCGTCATAATGTGAGCACTATTTTTTTTGTTGGCATCTACTTGATAGTTGAAACCATTTGGTCTTAAATCAATGATATGTTCAGACATATCACCTGTGATAATTTTGTCATTTTAGTGCATAATGTGTGCATTTAATTGGTATAAACTGCACACAACTGGTTTTATTGATTAAGAAGTTGCATATGGACAGTTAAATAAAAGCAGACATATTTACTGCATATCTTCTTCCCTTTTCTCAAATCACAGCTTTCAATCATTGCATGTGTTGTATTATGTTTATTTGCTACTATTTTGCTTTCATTTGTGGGAATGTCATTGATCTATTGGTACTTTGTTCTTTGTTATTCCAGAGCACAGGCATGTTGGTTCAACAAATTATAATTTGCTCAGCAGCAGAAGTCACACAATATTTACTCTGGTAACTGTCTGTCTACTGCAAAATTGACTCGTTTGATCATGATTGTACTCTGTTTGCTTCTAGAAATTACTTGCTATGTTCCATTTTGCCATTGTGTCGCTGTATAATGCAGCAATACACATAATATGCATAAGAAAACACAGATCAGATATGACCGTTAAAACATCCATACATCAAAGCATATTGTATCTCATGATATAGTAGAAGATGCATGGTAGGTTATCTGTCATTTCAAAAGTCCAACCGGTTTTTTTTTTGTTACCTTTTGTGTAATTTTATTTAATGGAGTCAATGGATGCATGCACTTCTACTGGATCATTATATTTTTTCTTGCGGTACCTCCTTTTTTGCATTTACATGTGAGATAATGAATTGGTTCTTAGCTTTGTCATTTGTTCTATATGTCTCAGAATTTCCAAGAATCCTGTCCCTTTTTATAAAATAGTTGTAAATCTTTATCTTTTATTCTTTTCTTGGACATATAGCATGCAATCTTCATAAAGGGTACATTCTCTTTCTTCTTTTGTAAAATGTTTGTTATTTTCTTTCTAAAGTAATTTACATGTATTTGGTTCGCCATTTATTTTTTTGAGTTTAAACATGTATTCATATTCTTTGACCTTTTAACAGACGATTGAGAGCAGCCCATGTGGTGAAAATAGTGAAGATGGCGCTGTTAACTTTTCACAGCTGGTATGTATCTGAACTCTGAAGTATGAACCTCGTCTTAGACTAGCAACTGACTCAAATTTGCTTCAACTTAATTAACTTCTAGGTTTTTGTTTTTTACCAGCTTTAATGGTAAATTTTGCTGATCTGGTTTAACCACTTGTGTTTATTTCACTTTGAATTGCAGAACCTTGTAGACCTGGCAGGTTCTGAGAGCTCCAAAGCAGAAACCTCTGGGGTCCACAGAAAAGAAGGATCATATATTAATAAAAGCCTGCTATCTCTTGGAACTGTGAGATCTCAATCATTGCAAATATTTTGTCAGTGTAATATTGCTCTATAAATGTTGACTTGCAGTAGAACGGACCTTAAAAATTGTTTTTTGCTCTCTTTAAAGTTTAAACTGTTTGTTAGCTAAATTTTGGAACTATGACAGGTCATATCAAAATTAACAGATGGGAAAGCTTCCCACATACCATACAGGGACTCAAAATTGACCAGGCTTCTTCAGTCTTCATTAAGTGGTCGTGGAAGAGTATCAGTAAGTCAGTTTATGTAAAAACAATATACATATAACTATATTACCATTTGCTTATGGAGTTATGGGTGATTAATTGTTTCCTTCTCTAATTCAGCTCATTTGCACCGTTACTCCTTCATCAAGCAATTCAGAAGAAACACATAACACTCTAAAATTTGCCCACCGTGCAAAACGCATTGAAATCCAGGCTGCTCAAACCAAGGTATGTTCATTTAATTTCTATGCGCTTGAAATTAAGCATTCATAAACATGTGTCGGAAATAATCCCTTAAACTTTTGCAGATTGTTGACGAGAAGTCCCTTATTAAGAAATATCAAAATGAAATTCGATCTTTAAAGGAAGATTTGGAACATTTAAAGGGGGCATTTTAACAGTTCCTCAACTGAAGCATAGCGGGGGAGACGATATTGTCATTCTTAAACAGAAGGTACCCTCATCGGTTTGATTAGGTCAAGGTGTAAATTTTGACTCATTTGCTTATGGATGGGTTGATTTGGGTTGTTTTTCATCATCCCTAATGTCAACTTAAAAAAATAGCCAAAAAGGAAACATGTTAAACAAGTTGCAAGTTGCTTCATGTCTATTTTTGATGCATACAAATAGACAATCTCATGAATCGTTATCTTCGACAAATCAGACAATGTTTTTCTAATCATAATTAACATAGCAATTATTTATAAAAATAAAAAAGGAAAAAGAGTGTTTACAGGTCAGCTTAACATGGCCTGTACAGCGTTTCAACCCGTAGTAAAATTGGCCTGTTTTGACCCATTGCCTGACTCACCTATTAATCTTGTGTATTGAGGAGTTGCAATGCATGTAATGTAAACTGCTGGAGTCAAGTGAGTTAGTTAAGTTGGTGAGAGCTTCTAAATCTTAAAAGTAATTTGTAAATTGTACCCAAAAGTGTATCACCATCATATGACCATAAAATTCCTTAACAATTATTATTTGCTTTTCTATTTGTTATATCGAGGTTTACAATTATTCATCCGCTTCTTTTGCATTCATGTAATGTGTAAAGCTAGAAGACGGTGAAGTCGGGTTACAATCTAGTCTGGATCAAGAAGAAGAAGCTAAAGAAGCTTTGTTAAGCCGAATACAAAGACTGACAAAATTAATTCTAGTCTCCAACAAGTCATCACATGCATCTAGATATTCTCACCGCCCTCTTAGGAGAGGACATTCCTTTGGGGAAGAAGAGGTTAGATTGCATCAACTGTTATTGTTTTTCTTCTTTTTTTTTTGTTAAAGGTGGTAAGATTGGCAGGGTCGGACGGGCTGGGTAATGGTTCGAAACATTTCAGTTGAAATGGGTCATGTTTTAGTACGGTTCAGAAGGGTGGGGTCAGGTTGGGTCGACTCATAAACACTGTTTTGTCCATTATTTCTAAATATTTTTATAAATGGTCAAATAAAAATACTTTATAAACAGTTGGTTGACTTTCAACCCGTTTCTTTTTTAGTTCGATATTTTTATTTTGACCCATTGAGATAAAACACAACCAAGATTGACCCATGCATAAGTAAATGTCGAATTTGTTACCTCTACCTTTTATCATAAGATTCATAATATCATCCTCACAGAATTCTGTTGCAATAGTTCTTCAAGTTTGTGAAAATTGCATTTACTTGAGCATGCAAATATTTTTTATACATATTTGTTTGGAACTTGCAATCATAAATCTGAAGCATACTAATGCAATAGAAATGGTCTTTTTAAATGGGCAGCTTGCGTATCTCCCGCACAGAAGGCGTGACTCAAGTTTGGATGAGAGAACATTGAGTTATATGTTTCTCATGATGGAACGGTGGAAACTAACAGTGACGTACTCAAGGATGAGAAAAAGATCAAGAAGCCTGGATTGCTTAACTGGTTAAAACTGCGGGTGAGTCTCCTATATTCCAGTCATAAGAGACCTCTATTTTTTTTCAGGTTGACTTGGAGGTTGCTATTTTGATCCGTTTACATATGAATGTGTCAATTTGGATTGTGTTTCCAAATTGGTTAATTCAAATAATTTAACTAAAAGTGGATCCGGGAACATGTCAAATGGACTGAATGGGACATGTAGCCATGTAGGAAGTCTGTTTTTAATGCATGTAACCTCCTACCCTGTTTTAACTACGAACATATATTCTTTGAGTAAGGAGTAAGGACTAATATCATAGAATAGAAACATACTTTGGTTTGTGGGAACAGTTGAAGTAGCTTATCACTAATAACCAAACTAGTCTATGTAAAAAAGTATAATTACCAAGCTAGCTCATTTTCTGATCGGGTGGCATACCACGTCCTCTTTTTACCTGGCTATATTGCTTTCATTCCAAAAATATAATTACCAGGTTAGAGCATTATTGAGTATAATTACCAATATGGACCACCAATCTAAGTCCTGTCCTCTACCACTAGCCCTTATTTTAATAATATTGCTTTAGTTATCATAATTAACACATCAGTTATCAATAGTTTTAAAAATGGACAAAAAGGTGTTTTGTGGGTTACCCAACCTGCCTGACCCACCAATCTCGTGTTTGAACTTTGAAGTCTTCTATGTTATCACTAGATCAGTTAATGATCCCGCTTATAACTTTCAACTTCTTTGACTAGAAACGAGATAATCTCTCTTGGGCTTTGACCAGTACAAGTGATAAATCAAGTGGAGTCAAATCTATAAGTCCATTTTCAACTCCTCCCCCGGGTAACCATAATCCTCCTATCGAATCCGCACATTCTGCTGAGTTCTTATTGGAGCCTCAACTAGATCAACAAACTGATGATGATAGATTTTTGTCACAAGAGACTCCTCAGGTATGCACTTTTATATCATGTAGTGAACGTTTTCATGATTTTAGGGGAGGTTTGGTTTTAGAGTTTTGGGTTATGTTTATGTATGGGTTTGATACCCCACAAATTGGATTTCCTCTATATACCCATATAAATGATTGGGTTTAATAATCCATACCCATTCTGATTCCTTCGCCTTATCATACCCATACCCAAAGTGATTTCTGAGCGCAAACGCACACAAATCATATACTTAATTGTTAATTTCTTGTGTGATATATAGACTAGCATGAAGACGATTGACCAAAATGATCTCTTGAGGGAGCAACAAAAGGTTTTGTCTGGTGAGGTGGCAATCCATTTAAGTACTGTAAGACGACTGTCAGACGAAGCTACACTAGACACCAAAGAGGAATTACTAAACGTAATAATTTGAATATATAGTAACCATTTATCACTGTCGGCTTCTGCTGATAATATATTTTTATTTGTTATGTTTCTCTAAGCTAAATTTTACATCACATGCAGTCTGTTAACGAGCTAGCAGCTCAATTAAACGTGAAATCCTCTGAACTTGAGGTATTTCGTCTTGCAAAATTTATTTGTTTTATTATTATTATTAAGAAGACATGTTTATTTAGACATCGAAAGACGTTATATTACGTATCTTAACAGGTGAAAACCACGGAGAATCGAGCAATTCAAGAACAGCTCAACCAAAAGGTAGTACAATCTGTACTGTACAGACAGTGCAGATTTTTTCCCATTAGCTTCTTGATTTTCCTTTTGTTCTGAACTTCTGATCTGTTTATATTTATTTCTACCAGATAAATGAATGTGAAGAACTACAAGAGACCATTGCGTCCTTGAAACAAATTCTTTCAGATGCACAACGTGAACCTCACACAGAGAACGAGTTGGCAAAAACAGAAGAAACAAAGGAAGTTTTGCTTCGGCAGGCTCAGGTTCGTTAATCTTTCACATGTGACCGTTGAATGTAGACGTTCCATTTTCTTAATATTTTTAAAGTAGTTGATGCATATAATAAGATTACAAAAACTATATTATTATAAATAACTTAATGTCTGAACAACACACATTAGGGAGTGACTTTTTGTATGGGTCATTGTCCAGCTGAGTTAAAGTGCACACACTTTTTAAGTCTTTCTAGAGAAATAATGCGTTAAACATGATTACAAAAACGATTATTGTTACCATAGGAGGTTGTAATGTTGTATGCATGAAAATACACTTTGGGAGACTTTCGACCCATCTGACCCGATTGACCCGTTGGGATTCAACCAAATTTTCTATTTTTGACAGTTTAATATAAATCATAATCAAAATCAACCGAATTACATGTAAACGGTTGAAATTGTCGCCTCTAAATGTTTTTCTTTTAAGTTGAGAAATGCCAACTAAGGGGTGGCACAGTGGTAAATATCCTTCTAGCGGAGGTCCGCTGATTTCCTGCTTTAACTTTTAACGGCCATCTGCCTAACATAAGCTGCAAGCAGGATATTGGTAGGGCCCATGAGGTTTCCCTAACGGGTTCTCATGTAAAAAAAAAGTTGACAAAGGCCACATAAGAAAATATGGTAAGCTAATAACCCTTCCTTAAACCAGGCGTATGAGATCGAAGAACTCAAACAAAAAGTAACCGAGTTGATTGAATCAAAAGACCAACTGGAAGCACGAAACCGAAAACTAGCAGATGAAAGTTCATATGCTAAAGGATTAGCTTCAGCTGCTGCAGTAGAGCTCACAGCTCTAGCTGAAGAAGTTGCAAAACTAATGAACCACAACGAGAGACTCACGGCTGAGTTAGCCGCCGCCACACCCAAACACTCACCAACTTCACGTAAAACACCAACAGGTCCCACCAAAAACGGACGAAACACGAGACCAAAAGAACAAAGTCCTACTCAAATGGAACTAAAAAGAGAACTTGCATTGAGTAGGGAAAGAGAGATGTCTTATGAAGCATTGATATCCAAAAAGGATAAAACGGAAACCGAATTACAACAAAGATTAGACGAATCAAAACAGAGAGAAGCGTATCTCGAAAACGAGCTTGCAAACATGTGGGTGATGGTGGCTAAGCTTAAGAGACCACAAGGAGAGGAAAGCGAGCCATCAGATTCGAGTAGAGAGAGCCAAAGAGTTGATGGTTGGGACCTCATATCATGCCGATCACCAACAGGGCTTTTAACCATGCCTGATCTGATCTGATCTGTCTTTGACCAGTGGTTAGTTCGAGAGGAATGTAAGAGTATCATTTGTTGATTGGCCTTTGCTAACATTACTGTTAGATTAATAAAATGTCTGTATATTCTTTACCGAGATATTTGGTTGTCGGGTGTGAAGGGCGCCTTCTGGTAGTTGATTCGGGTTGATCGGGTACACCGCCACATTTAAACTGGGTATTGATTCAGGAAAAAAATGGTTCGCGAAGCCGAGAGGCGCCAAAATAATAAACTACTCTTCATCCATTCTATTACACCAAAGTTATAAACTATCCTGAATGAACGTTTTGACAGCGATATGGAGATGTTTCTAAAACCGCATGACAATTTGACTGAACTGATCTTGCAAGTAATCCTTCAATGTAAACAAGGCAGAACCAGAAGTGTGGCTGGCCTTGCCATTTCTAGTGTGTGTGTGTGTTTTTTTTTTTTAATTTTTTTTTAGTTATTTTAATTTAGATTATAGTGTATGAAGACATATTCCTATGTACTTTAATTTTATATAATGTGTTTTTCTTTTCTTTTCTTTATAATTATAATAATTTAATATTAATTAAAAAAAAGTGAAAAAAAATGGAATTCGGATGCTTTGGGTGGTGGGCAAACTTTAGTCAGGTGGCCGGTGGTCCTGAGTACTTCCATGTAAGCCTGAGTATCGGGGGTACACCTCCGCAACCCCCAAGCACTTGAGCCTAGTGTATTTAGCGGGTTGAGGAACTCGGACGAGGAAGGAGTTGTGTGCGGGAGTTGGTGCATGTGGATTAAGTTGGGTGTGAGAAAGGGTGGCCGAGTATTATTGAGTGGTGGGCACACCACCCTCTCTTAAAGTGCACTTATGGGTTGTGTTGGTTAATTTTATTGACTAAAAATTTGAGTACTTGTGAGATTCATGTAACACATCCCCTCCACCCTGAGTACGGGGGTACACCTCCACAACACCCTCTCTTGACGGTTCAATTAGGGTACTTTTAGGAGTGCCCCCTATACAGTATACCCTAATTATTATTATTTGAAAATTGAGTTCTATATATATAACATACTAAATTTTTAATTGAGTTCATACATTGGTTAAAAGGGTCGTAAATGGATTGATCAATGGGTCGACGTTCAATCAAACGGGTCAATTAAGTTAACCCTAACATGAACCCATTAACCATTTGTTAAATGCTTTAGATTAACAAAAAGAACTTGTTGTGTTGTAGGGAACAGTAACTTTTGTATTTTAGATAGGACTTAACTTTTTGAAAAATTCATATGAAAATGTACTGATATATATATAAAATTATTGGAGAAAACAAATTGAATTTTTTTAGGAAGTAGTAGCTTTAGAAAGAGAAAAAAAGTACTTTTTTGCACCAAAGATCTTACCATTTCTGAAGGAACTGGAGTTCCATCTCTTTTCCATTTCCATTCAAGAGTTCTTATATGTTTCCACGCTCCTTTGAGACCCCGAAAAATGGACAAATTCCTTTTCTTAGGAACACATACAGGATTCGTCACTACAAAAAGGATAATGGCAACCCCACCATTAACTACTTCATTTATGAAAATCATAGTAATAGAGATACATGTCCTACCGGATGGTAGTTGGAGTCGGCGGCTCTCCTAGGGTTCCCTTATCGGGGATCCCTGGGGAAGAGGATCAAGTTGGCCCTTGCGAACAGCTTGATGCACTATCCCCCTTCAACCCTTTGAGCGAAATACGACTAAAGGAAGGAAAATCCATGGATCGACTCCATTATCTCCACCCCGTAGGAACTACAAGATTACCCCAAGGACGCCTTCGGCATCCAGGGGTCACGGACTGACCATATTACTATATCTCTATAGTCAATAATTTAATATGAGGAACTACTTAACTCAATCACTTGCTGCCGTTACTCTTCAGTTTTCTGTTGAGGTCTATCCTGTAGAGGTACTCAAATTGGATCAGTGATCGATTTCTAGGTTTCGTCGTAAACCTAATTGGTTACTTCCAATTACGTAAATCAATAGTTCAAACCGCACTTAAAGGTAGGGCATTTCCCATTTTTTAGGAACTTCTGTACCACAAACAATGGTATCTCCAATTATAGCCCCCTGGGATGTAAAATATATCTCTTCTCACCATCCCTATAGTGTATGAGACAAATGTATGCAAGAGTTTTAAAAGATAATTTTAAAGTTATAAATAGTATTAAATAAAACTCACCATTGTCATAACTTTATCATTGTTACAACTTCAACATCTCCCGCTTGTCACCTATGACTCAAAGCAACACACCACTTTTCTCATTAATCGTTACTCTTACAACATACTCCTCTCAACCTCATGCCACCCTAATCAGGCTTCACCAGTGCTTATTAACATGACCATGGCCTACGAGAAAATTGGGCATAGCAAAAATACTAGTGGGTAATCTTGTTTTGCAATCAAAATTGCAATCGGTGACTTTTCTTGACCGAATTCCCAGTCGTAGAAATTTTGCGACTGATTCATAGTTGTGAGAGGCTTGTGACCGACCATGTACATTAACAAATTATACAAGTCACAAATAGGTTGGGTTGAATTAGTTTAGGTCCTTGATTTCATTTCGGATAATTGTTTATAGAACCGGCTTACATGTTTGCATCGATTATCGATATATTTTCAAATCTCTATAGATGATTAGGTGGTATTTACTATTTAGAAGTAAAAAATTGTTGTTAAAAAAGATTGACCAAAAAGGTAGGGACTAGGGGGACAACACTCCACCTCATCTATAGATGAACAATATGGACTGAAAATGACCACACTTACTTTCCTAACATTGAAACTAACATTATTATAAGTATCAATAATCAATAATGTATATACTAACATTGAAACTAGTTTTTCCACATAACCAAATGACAAAGGAAAGTAAAAGAAAAGCCACGTCACTTTGGAATACAATTATGTAAATGCACGTGAATTAGCGGTCCAAAATCACATGTTTACTTGTTACAACAAAAGTCATCAACCAATAAATTAATTTATAAAGGTACTCAACACCTATACGACTCTAAGACCATAACTTTGGCTTCTTCCCCTCACCAAATTATTCCTTATTAACCATCAATTTATAAAGCTATTTAACAATTAACACCGATTCTTCCTTTGTGGTGATTTACCTGAAAACATTGGTTTAAACATCATTAGCTATTTCTAAATGAGCCCATACTATTTATAATTAAACACCATATAAAACTCTACAACAAGATGTTATTTAAAATCGCAACACATGTGGAAAACCCCTAGGCCCTAGCTCTCCATACGGCTACTCTAACCTAAAGTTCTCTTTTAGACAAATTATGTCATTTAACTCCAAATTCTCACCACTTCAACCTAAAATTATCAAATTTCATCAAATCAAACCATACACAATGCAATTGATAATATAGTATGCACATAAGTGCGTATTAACTATATTTTATATTAAAAAAATAATTAACAGCGTATCATAATAAGATTTATCTAAAAACCACAAACATGCTAGTTTTACCAATGAAGGGTTTCCGGCTACATGATATCTTAGGGAACAAAGTCTTTTTCTTTTCTTTTAAAGTCCTACAAAACAAACCACCATAAGTCTTGCCATCGGAAGAGACATCTTCTTGTAACAACCATTCGGCGTGAGAATAAATATTTTGTTCAGAGATGTGAAAGGAGTATGTAAGAGGGTAATGAGAGCCGATGTCATGGTGACATGAGGTGGTCCACTGGTCCCTTCTATAATCGTTGTGATAATGACATCTCTTCTATGATTAAAACACATATCACCAGTTTCTTGGTTGTAGAACATATATGAACTCAATGAATTATACCAAAATTTTAATGACCTTTTGTAGTGATTCTAAGCTAATTTACCAAATGGATACATCAATTTCAAATAACCTAATAGCTATCAAACTTCAAGAATGGGGGATTTGGTTAAATATAATTGCTAACCAAGTGACCAACAAGATGGAACGATTTTAATCACTCGAAAAGATTAGACTTTGGATTTTAAGTAGGCACTATGGCTTCATCTTGAGACTAGAAATAGATGTCCTCTTGTTCATGCTCTTTCCTCACGAACACACATGTACACAATGATATTTATCTCAAAATGAATTTGTGACTTCGAGTTTGACTGAGATAGGAAAGAGGTAGGTGTTACCTCTTAACCATTCAAATGAAAGTGGATGAAACACCTCTTTCCTATCTCAGTTGCGCACAAGAATACGCTGCTCCATTGGCTAACATCGGAGGACTTGTCAAAGATAAAGTTCCTATTCTCTATGTCATTTCAGAGATGCGAAAGGTATATAATGGACTCAAATCCACCTTACTTGCACGCTTATCTCCTCTAGCTTTTAACGAGCTTTATGGCTTTGCTTAGTGACCTTGACTACATGGTGATAAAGCCTCCACAGCCAACCTAACAATCATAATTGAAACCAATCGGTTTTAAGTTTTTAACAACCTTGAATCATCCATCTTAATGACTACACTCTTAGACACAAGAACTAACACCAGCTTTCTAGACTTTCTGTCGTATTTTGAAATTAAGGATTTGAATGGATAAATGTTTAGCAATAATGTTTGGTTGATTCTAAACACTTCGGAAGATTAGAAATGATTTTGGGCCTTCATATGCAATATGAAAGCTTTGAAATTCTTTGCTTTGTTTTCATTTTTGTTGTTCGTTTATAAGATGTAAACCTTATATACTAACTTGTAAATTTCTTGGATCGAGTGGTTGAAAAATCTACTATTTTATATGTAACCCTTCTCACGTCCTAGCGTCTTACTACAAGTGTTTTTTATAAATAATATGCAGTCGTTCCCAAGAAAATAAAACAGGAAAAAAAATATATCTCCGAATGCATATATCATAAAGGATTAAAAAGATATATAAAAACTATTTGATTAAAATAAAAAACCCAGTATAAGAATAATTTATTATTGTTGAGACAATACCCAATCAAAATGACTACCTACCCAATTGAGGCCCACAAACCTTGAAGACCAACCCAATATTATGTGGTCAAAGGGAAAGAAATATAAGTATCAAAACTATGAACCTATGATTAATGTAACAACTTATTTGGTATTGGAGGAGGTATCCCCTTAATGCCAAAGAGTGAGACCAACTCTAAAGTGGGATAGTGATTTGAATTATGTAGAAACAATAGTTTTATTTTTAATTGTAATTTATAACTATGTATCATATTTTATAGAAAATATAGCCTAAAAGGATAATAATTATCGTTCTATTATGGAAAAAATTTAAACTGAAAATGCATAGAAACCCTAAAACAACATATGCTTTTATAAGATTCACAAAACAACCATCATTTAATAGTAAAATATCGTCTATTGATTCAATATCTTAAACAATAGACCTAAATCACTAACTTAAAGTTTGAATGATGTTTGGTTTGGTCATTCTTCTTAGATCATGATCATATTATAATTTTTACATCATATAGACTAACACATGGTTGATTCATTACGATCCAGACCAAACCAAATGAAAAACAAATTTTCAAACCAAATCGATTTTTTTTTTCCGGAAGGTTAGTTAGTTTCAGAAGATTGGCAAAACACCATCATCGTAAGTTCGAAGATTCTCAGTGACCCGGGTTCGAATCTCACATACTGCAAGCTCATTAAGGCCTTCCATCTCACGGCTTCCCATGCCCCTTTCTCCCTTAGGTTGTACAGGCAAAAAATCAAACTCAAAACTTTTCCAAAAAAAAACCACACATAGTGGTTAGTGTAAAAACCCATGACCTCACTTATACCCACAGAGCTATAAGACTGTCCATTGTGGGC
>CM061232.1:45397405-45436509 GCA_030844895.1 Ambrosia x helenae | reverse complement strand
TCTCAGGGAAATCCATACTTTACCTCAATCGGCATCAAACAGAGGAGTGGAAAGGAATGGATGCAGGCAAGAACTTTTAATATTATAACAGCGCCACCAATGTCACCTTGTGAAATTGAACTGAACTTCATAAATTTCAGTTTTTCAATCAGAGCTTCTTATTGCCTGCACCACCTGACAGTTTACACATCAGTTTTACTAGTGTGAACTGAAAATATTATTGAAACTGCTTTTCTTTTTCATGGAATTCGACAGGTTCTCTTCTTAATGTATCACTACTTTGCTGCCACTGAGATATACAATGCGATTCGTGTTTTTATTGCTGCCTATGCTGGATGACTGGTTTTGGCAACTTCTCATACTATTACATTCGAAAAGATTTCAGTGTTGCACGGTTTTCCCAGTTATTTTCTTCTTTTTTACTTTTTGACTGTAATCCAAACTGTATCTTGCTGTCCTAGGCGATGTGTATTTTGTTTTACATATCAACGCATGAATTGTAGCCACATGTCGGCATTTAAAGGATGGAATTTTCGCATCCTTTTCTGCCAGTCATTTACATATAAGTTGTATGAAATCACCTAATTTGTTTTCCTTTCTTTTTGTTTGCAGATGATGTGGAGGCTGAACTTTTTTGTGGCAATTTTGTTGTATAATTCTCAACAATGACTATATGCTTTATTATATCTGTCCTATGCACACTCTTTTTACTCTATGGTGTACGGGGCTCTCGCTATCGGAAGCAAATATAACGAGATAAGATCAGTGATGATTGTGAAGCTTGTGCATCTTTCTTGTGTGTTATCTTGGTTTGGGAGATCCCGGCGGTTTTTTATTTAATTTGGAGCCCTTTCACATTTATATTTAGGGGCATTTTCTCTTCTTTTGTTGTATGGTTAATCAGATATTAAATGCAACTGGATCGAAGGTGGTAAAATAGGGGGTTGGGTAACCATTCAAACTGGGTAATTTTTTATACAGGTCAGACCGGGTTGACCTGAAAATTTCTTCCAAAAGTCCAAAATTTAAGTAAATTAGTGGGTCAAATATGGTTGCGGAAGTTTTATTCCTTCACTAACATCTAATTTCTTGAATATAATCTTTCTAGTATAAATGCATTTAAAATAGATTGTAGGCGACTTTTGACTCTAATTGCGCCTTATAAGTAGTCGAATTGAATGGCCACCACTTAATGGATAAATGGAAAGAGGATGAGTCCGTGATTTGAGTCCAAAGTTTCTATATTTCAGACCTTAACTTATTGAAGTTTCCTTTGCTGGTTAAAGTTCCCAATCAAGAGTTCCGGAATTCGGAAAATCAAAAATTTTATGTGACTGAAGGAAATCCCCTGTGCTCTGTACAATAAAAAAAGCAACCATTATAGATTGAAAATCCTTTTTTTTTTGGGGGGGGGGATGTAATGTGGAACCCCAGATGAAGAAATTTTGGCCAGACTTTGTCCAACGTCGGGCCTGTTCCGAGCTTACGGTGGACTGCTCTTGTGCCCCTTAAATCTTTCCGATTTGAGAATTTTGGCTTTTTTTCCAGCCAATGTTGCAAAAGGCGCTAGGCGGGCGGTGAGGTCCAGCCTAGGGACTAGGCGAAAATTAGGCGGAATCAGGCGTTTTGGTATTTTATACGTATTATATACATACACAAATTTAAGTGTTTTTTGAAAAATATGTTAAGATATATACACATAATACTTAAAAGTACTTAGATATATACACATAATACTAAGAAATACCTAGAAATACTTAGAAATTAAAAATAAAATAAAATAAAAAAGCACCGCCTAAGCCCCGCCTAGGACCGCTTATGCCCGCCTAATGGCCTAAACGCCCAGAACTCCGACTAGGGCTAAATTCCGATATTTCCTTCAGCCTAGTGCCTACGCGGGCCGCCTAGGCCGATTTTACAACATTGTTTCCCGCCTGATTGCCATGCTCCCAGTGTTCCATAAACGAGCCTGCTAATTTCTCAGTATGCACAGTTCTTTTGGACTCACAAAAGCAGACTTAACATGTCACAATAATTCCTAAAAGTAGTTTTATTCCATTTGTAGGTTACACTGATCCCGCAAAACCAGATCTCCCCGGTTGCATGAGTGGCATTTCAGATCTGGGCTAGATCGCTATATATGGATTGTTGGAATGATTTATGCTTATCTTCACCCTAATGTAAGCTCTAAAAGTTTTTTTATCTGTATTCCAGATACATAATATTCCTAAAATCATATTATATGATATTATCTCAGGTTGAAAAGTTGATGGAAAAACTTGAGGAGTCTGACAGTAAGCGGAGACGCATCGTGAAGGCATCAATTGTTTCAGTCTCTGTTCTGGTTAGTCTAACGGACCAATATATAAAAGATTTAACTAGGGCGGGACTGGTTTTTTTTTCCATACAGGTTTAGGTTAATTTCCAACAGGTTTAGTGGGACGAGTCAAATGGACAAAAAAAAGTGTTTCTGACCATACTAAAAGTGGCCTTCTAAATCCTAGCACATTTTGAATAGTTATCTAACCTGTTCATTTTGCCACCTGTCACGCACTTCCTAAACAGTTAATTCAAAGATTCAGACTATTATTGTGATATTGGGTTTGTAATCATGGATAAAACATTAGTTATTTATAACATATAAAAAATTGGACAAAAAGTGTTTCTGGTCAACCCAACCTTGTCTAGCTGGTTGACCCTTTCAATCCAAACCTGTTTTGAATAGCTACTCACCCTGCTCATTTTTGCCTCCTGTACAATGTTGAAATATCTCTTTGTTCCAAATCTTGTGGGCTCACCTTATTTCTTTTTTCAGGCTGGTTACATGTGGTATGAGTACATATACAAGTTGGACAAGATTACGTACAACAAATACCACCCTTACACATCATGGATACCTATAACGTATGTAATATTTTTATTCTTTTTTCACTTTCATTATCTTCAGTAACTGTTTGCATATGTATTGGTATTTTGGCATGCTTTATTTGTTTATTAGAATAAATTGTTTTTTTTCCTTCTGCTGTCAGTGTCTACATTTGCTTGAGGAATTTTACTCAAGATCTTCGAAATTATTCTTTAACTCTCTTCGCGTAAGATTCCTTTAACTTCCGAGATACAAAGTTTTACAGTTAAGAAAATACAGTTATTTATTTAATCATACTTTTTTTTTCATTGTACGTAATAGGTGGCTTGGTAAGATCACTTTGGAGACATACATTTCTCAGTTCCATATCTGGCTAAGGTGAGTGCGTTGACTTTGGTTGAATTTTATCATTTTTGTATTTTTTATAACTATATAGTTACATATTTTAAAAGTTGTTAAAAGCAATTATACCTGAAGTGAATTTGATTACAATGTGCAGATCAGATATCCCGAATGCACAACCGAAGTGGCTTCTCTCTTTTATCCCAAATTATTCCTATGCTTAATTTCATGCTTACAACTGCAATTTATGTCTTGGTGAGCAACAGCTGTTTTCACCTTTTCTAATCAATGACTTGCCAGAATATTAGTAATTTGTTTCATTGGGTCTTACCGTGCTTTTGCGCAGGTATCATGCCGGATTTTTGAGCTGACAAACACACTGAAATCGGTTTTTATACCCACGAAAAACGACAGACAGCTGCTTTATAATTTTCTTGCTGGTGCAATGATTTTTGGGTGTTTATACACAATTGCATTTATTGTTGTTCAGATTCCTCAATAATAACCGGTAAGCCCTTCCATTTCCTTTTGGACTTTGTTTAATTGGTCGTGTTCAGGCCCGTGAACCTGTTTAGCTAGGGGTGTTCATCAACCGTTGAAACCGACTCAACCTCCCAAACCGAAGCAAGTCGGCTGGTTTGAAAGTTATATAGTCCAGTTTTGGCGGTTTAACGGTGCAGCTAATGGCTTGGGACTTGAAATGGGCTTTTTAACCTTTTTTTTTATTCAGTCTTTGTTCAATTTTTCCCATTTGGAATACGCAGTTTCGTATATGGATTATATTAATGAACCAATTTTAGCAGTTTGAAAATGTTATAAACTAACGATTTTAAAAACAAAAGTTGGTTCAAACCAATGCTCGGCTTGTCATTTTCCAAAACCGTAGTTAGCTGTTCGGTCCATACATTTTGTCAAAACCAACATAACTGGAGTGTGAAAACCCCTACCGTAAATAACCCGTTTAAAACTATGGTTTACAATCAGACATAATGAAGTCGAAGAAGATATTTCCTGTTTAAAACACGATACGTACATAGACGGAGCAACAATAATTCCAGATTCCATGTACCAAGTGTCTCCCACAATTTAGGAATTAATCATCACCGTTGTTTTCCATTAGTGTGGACATCCTTACCATTGAAGTCCAGTTTTCAGTTTGTCATAGTTTAAGGTAATTCTTTTGTAATATTTTCAATCTGCATACTACAAATTGTTGAGGGAGAGAACAGAATATGTAATTTAGATTCATATGAAAACAAAAAGATAGGCATTGTGTGTGAAGAATGTTGTTCATTTGGAAATTTTTTAACGTGAAGTAATTCAAATCCTTTTGTTATGTATCTAGATACTAAATAGACAATGAGAAGCGAGGATGTTCTTCATGCACGCCTCTCCTCGTTCTCTGGGCATTGGCCTTGAGATCCTCTCTCATCCATGCGACTATGCGAGCTTAAAAACCATGTGTGTTGTAATACTCTAATGGGTTATACAGATAACTTTAAACTGAAAAGCTACAGGAATTGTGTACACATTTGTATATTAGATACAACTAGGGTTGCAGTTACCTTGTGCTTTGCGGCAAGGCGCGTTTGTTGTAAGTGTTTAGTAGTACGTTAGGCAACGCTTTTTTTCGCATCCCTTCGCGTGATGTTACGGTATATGTATTGTGTGTTACAAAGGTAAAAAGAAAACGTAAAGAAAGAATGTTAGAAAAGAAAAAAAAAAATGTAAAATACAGGTAAAAAAGAGTTGAAAAATAAAGCAACAAAGATAAGAAAAAAGTAAAAAAAAAAAAAATGTAGTACATCACCCTAAGTACATGGCTCTCATCATTTAATGCACACCCACCATTCGAACGTGACAATGGTCACGGTGGACTGCCTAACGCACCCTGTCACATGGGGGGGGGGGTGGCTGTTGGGTGACCGACTCACTTAGTGGGTCACGAGCCCACTACGTATGGTCTAAGATGTTACCATGCGTTGTGTGAGTTATTAAAATAGTATTAATCTAAAGACATATATTGTAAGGGTGGAATGGATGGTTTATGCAAAACCCCACCCTAAACGGTAAACCCACCCGAGTTCCCACCATGATCCAACTATTTGGACAACCTAATCGGACCAAGGAGGCGATGTACCGCTTGGTACGCGCTGAACTCCGCTACTACTTGACCCTCCCGAGTTCACAACCCCTCCTACCCTAATAAATAAACAATACACAAATGTATATTGATGATGGCGTTGGTAAAGACACCGTCATAAACGCATAGTTTATTATCATGCTTCCCTGGCTTTCATCTCCCAATGCCATTTCACTTCCCTATGTCATTTCATTATAAATAAATGAAGGAAGAAGCTCAAGAAGAAGTAACAAATAAGAGCAATAAGTTTTCTTTGTTCGTACAATATTCATAAAAAATATTACTTGTTCTAATACAGTAGTTGGTTTGTTTGTTATATAATCGTATGACAATCTAACTTGCCCTCTAACTGTAGTTATATACCTGATCAGTTTTACATTCAAGTATTTATACAATTTTCTATTTAAAAGTTGTTTTATATCCACGCTCACGGTTATATACACATATTTTACTTAAACTTTTCTATATTAATAACTTTAAGAGAAATATTAGTATACGAGACAAGTAGTCACGCAATAAAAGAAGGATATTATATTACAATTGATGATTATATTAACTTTAAAAAATTGTAAATTTCCCTAGTTTTCAAGAAAAAATACGCCATGGTTGCGAGAATAATATGCTTGGCTACTCCACATGTATACTGTTCGATGATGTTAGCCATACATCATGCTTACGCCATATGTTTAATTTTTCAATTTAAACAACTTTGTAAATTTCTTTCAGGTAGTAAAAAAGCTTTTTGGTGTTCGCGTCTACCCATTAACATTAAATATTGTGTACATGCCTAAATTTCCATTTAAATATTTTTAAGAATCCTTTTACCATGTCGTGCAGTGCAGGTTTACCCATTTATTCTTCTATTTCATTATTATTATATATATTATATATAATAAATGTTGACCACCTTAGTTACTATTTATCTCCGTTAGTTACTATTCAACTTCGTTAAGTTACTATGCAACTCCGTTAAAATAGTACTAACGGAGTTACTATTAAACTCCGTTAAAATTGTACTAACGTAGTTACTATTTAACTCCGTTAGTTACAATTCAACTCCGTTAAAATAGTATTCAACTCCGTTTGGTTGCTTTTCAACTCCGTTAACTTACTATATTCAACTCCATGATGGACAGTTCAACCGGGTATGTCGGATGGTTCAACCGGTTGTATTAGGTGGTTCAACCAGTTTAATCGGACGGTATGAATGGTTAGGAAGATTGGTTCAACCAGCCATACCGGACGGTTCAACCGGGTTTGTTGGGTGGTTCAACCGGTTGTACCAGGTGGTTCAACCGAACCGTCGGAATACTTGAGATTGGTTCGTATAAATTTTGTTAAAAATCGGTTTGCCCCGCGGCGAAGCGCGGGTGTTAAACCTAGTTATATATAAAGTCTGTTTTTCAACAAGCTAAAAATAGAAAGCCTAAAGTTAATTTTGTAAATATTCTAATATCGATGGTTATTCAACAAGAGTGTTAGAGCTTAGTCACCGTTAACTCGGGATCATATAAAAATAAAATAAAAATCAAGCCAGCACTACTCGATATTTTCAAGTAATTAAGTTAGAAGTTGAGTTTGTATTCGACTTGCATGTCTCTCACTTGATCAGGCTCCCTTGACTCAATGAGTTGCTTTGTTCTTCGATCTGACGAGGCTAGCTAAATAGGTAAGAGTTTTTATTAGTGTAGTGTGAGCCTATAGGCTACAACCTCAATCTAAATCAACTCAAGTTTTTAACGTGGTACTATCTACCAGTCGTTGAGCAAGATGTGAGTGATTCCTTGTAAACGTTTGTCAAATTCATGAACTATAATAAAATTTGCATGTAATATGTTTAGTTGACATTGATAACATTATAACTCATTTTATTACTCTTTTCTATATCTATATCATCTAGCCATTGTTTAATATTACACGCGTATTTTGAAACAGAAAAATAAATATATCATTTAAAAATAGTGTAAGCATCTAATTTTCTTTTCTATAAATACATACAAACACATAATTTATTATGATATTTC
Source organism: Ambrosia x helenae (assembly GCA_030844895.1). Taxonomy (NCBI): domain Eukaryota; kingdom Viridiplantae; phylum Streptophyta; class Magnoliopsida; order Asterales; family Asteraceae; genus Ambrosia; species Ambrosia x helenae. Next base: position 45,429,134 of record CM061232.1, on the reverse strand, counting down.
TCTCAATCTATTCTCCCTATTTCATCATCCAAATGAAGAAAGCACAAGAAGAGGCAACAAACACCAGTGGTAAGTTTTACCTCTTCTTACAAACAATCGTGCAATTTTGTACTATACACAATATATGTTTTACTTGTCTTTGAAATAATAGATTATCCATTATCCTTGTAAATATATCTTTGGATCGACTTAGATTAAAATCGAATTATAATTGATGTTAGTAAAATTAGATTATGCATGATCTTAGCCATCAATATTTTGACTATGGTTTAAATGTCGAATAACTCAGCATTTTGTCTTTTTTTAATAGTTAATATCATTAAACACTTTAATAACCAATAACTCTACCCAAGGCATTATAGCCTAGTGGTATCTTGGTGGTGAGATAAGACTTAAGGGCCATAAGGTCCTGGGTTCGAATCTCACAAAGGGGGTTTTCTCATAATTATGAGTTTCCTCCTGAATTGGTGACTTGGTGGTGGAATATGATCGCGTGGCAACACTGGTGGCACGATGATACTCCAGTGTTCCGTGAGTGATTCCAATTTGTTGGCCGTTCAAAAAAAAAAAACCAATAACTCTTTACAAAGTAAGGTAGTCATGATCACAAAAAGTAATGTATTATTGTTCAATAACCATTTTAAGAAAATAAGTGAAGTAGTCAATCGAATTAATACTCATGTTTTATACTTTCCAATTTATTTTTTGAAATATAACATGTATAGATTTGATTTCTCACAAGTTAAAAAATTTCCAAGGTCGGTGTTAAAAAACCTATGAATTTTGACTTATCTTGCCTTATGAGTCATAAAAAATAAATTAAACCATATAACCAATATAGCTCATTTGATAGAAGCTCTTACTTTTAAGTGAGAGCTTTTTGGTTCAATCCCAAGCAAGATGATAATTTAGTGTATTTTAGTAGTGAGAATGAGATGTATACCATTTTCCATTTAAAAAAAGCTTGTTGTGTCTTAATTATTTAAAGACCAAACTCACAACGTAAGTTGCGATTTACTAGGCCGAAAAGGTTAGCAACATACTGGTTGAGCCGTATGACTTTATTAGACACCCTATAGTTCTAAAAGGTCAATAAAAGATTGGTGGAGCTATATATTGATACACCCCTATTAGCTATTTTGACACTTTTCCTAGCTACTCTCTCTCTATGTATATCAATATATGTATATAGAATCCTGATCATGTGGCCTAGTGGTAAAAGGGCCGGTTCTCTTTTTGGGGAAGCCGGGTTCGATTCCCACGGGAGGCATGTGATGGATACCCCCACCCTTGTGTGGGGTAGGTGGTTGGGAAGTGATGGAGAGACCCTTGACCCTTGTGGTCATGGGTTCGACTCCTGATCCCTCCAGGTTTTACCGGTTCACTACCGTCGTGCCTTCGGGCGGGTTTGTGGGCCGGGTTTTCCCTGGAACAGGAGACGTGGGCCGAAGGGCTCTGTCCGTACGGACTAGAGGCCGTCTGGGCCCCTTTCGGCCATTGGGGGCCGCGTACAGAGTACCCGGCAATACTTTAGTTGATCGTTCAAAAAAAAATATATGTATATAGAGAGAGACAAAGTGAGGAAGTACATATAGCAACCTTAAAAGATTAGTGTCTTTTAAATCTTCATGTATTTGCAATCATGCATGCTATAATAACTTGTTTCTAATGCATCTTGTATCTCTTTTAAGTTCTCAACACGATCTTTTTTTGTTGTATCACTAGATGAAGATGTGCCAGCTAATATCCAAAATTGTGGAAGAGGGTCTTCAAGGGTTGTACAATACATGTGGTGGATCAAGATAGCATTGTTAACTATATTTGTACTTTCAGGACAATCAGTTGCCACAATGTTAGGAAGACTTTACTTTAACAAAGGAGGAAATAGTAAATGGATTGCAACGCTTGTTCAAACTGCTGGCTTCCCCATCATGTTTCCTTTAATCTATTTACCTTTAAACACACCCTCTGAACAACAACAACTTACCAAAACACCTTCTTGGATCACCCTTTTGATTCTCTATATGTCTCTTGGTGTATTCTTGGCTGCAGACTGCATGTTATACACCTTTGGTTTGGAATTTCTGCCCGTTTCGACTTACACATTAATCTGTGCAAGCCAGCTCGCATTTAACGCATTCTTTTCCTACATTTTGAATGGAGAGAAGTTCACTCCGTTCATTGCCAATTCGCTTGTACTTCTTAGCCTTTCGTCTATGTTACTTGTCTTCCAGAGTGATCCTGAAGAAACTAAGAAAACCTCGAAAAGCAAGTATATAATCGGGTTTATATGCACGGTTGCTGCTTCTGCAGGTAGCCTATTTAAAACCCTCTAACAGGTCTGGTGTTCTCTATTTGAAACCATTTGTTTTTCATCATTTTAAGGTCAAACCGTGAGCCAAAATGTGAATGCTGTAAACCAAAACCAATGCAAAGTCTGGTTTCATGATGTTAAACTAAACTAGTAATATATTAACACTAACGCCATTCATTTGATTTCTGGTTTGTTTGATCTTTAAATTCAAAGTTTACTTTGCAGGGTATGGATTAATGCTTTCTACAACTGAACTCGCCTTCCAAAAGGTCCTTAAATCACAAAGCTACAAAGTCGTATTTGATATGATCGTGTACCAAAACTTGATTGCGAGTGTTGCAATTGTAGTGGGCCTATTCGCTAGTGGCGAATGGAAGAATATAAAAGGAGAAATAAAAGGTTATGAGTCTGGCAAAGTCTCATACATAATGAATTTGGTATGGACCACGGTTGCATGGCAAGTCAATACGATCGGATGCATAGGTTTGATCTTTGAGGCTTCATCCTTGTTTTCAAATGTGATTAGTACATTAGGGGTCCCTATGGGGCCGGTTTTGGCGGTAGTGTTTTTCCATGAAAAGATGAATGGAGTGAAGGTTATTTCAATGTTGTTGGCTATATGGGGGTTCGTCTCGTATATCTATCAACATTATCTTGATGACTTGAAGGAAAAATCCGAGGCAAGAATCGTAAACCATCAAGTTGATCTTATGGATGTATAAATTCGACTTATGGTTTCACTTCAGATAATATTGTCTAACTATGCAATTCAGACACTAGATGTGAGCTTTTGGCCTAGTGTCACCATGTGTTTATCCCCATCAAAAGTGGTGTGGGTTTGAGTCTCATTTTGTGGGCAATAAATAGATTTTAGGAGTTTGTTTTAGGAGGATGTGTTTATTTGTCGTTTTAAAAATAATATCATCCGGATGCTACCCATATATTTATTTATCTTTCTATAGTTTAGCTTGCACATACTTAAAATCATATACCCTTAAAGAATTTATAACCAATTCATCTAAATATATATCTTATGGGCTTGAGTTTGTTATGTGTAGTAAACCTACTTTAAATAGGACAGGCCGACCCTCTAGTTTTAGTACAACCAAAGCATAACCAGGGGCACAACTTAGTTGGGGCGGCCGACCATCCCGAATTTTCGCGCAGGTGTTCCGATTATATAGTATTCGTATAGAAAATTTTGGAAATATAGGGGATTGACCCCCCCGAAACAGGTTTTCGACTTCCCGAAACTAGTGACTTCTGACCCCCCGAACCTTCGGGTCAAGCTTCGCCACTGAGGATAACCAGGGGCGCAACTTAGTTGGGGCGGGGAGGGGCGACCGACCCTCCTGAATTTTCACGCAGGTGTTCCGATTATATAGTATTCGTATAGAAAATTTTGGAAATATAGGGGTTTGACCCCACGAAACAGGTTTTCGACTTCCCGAAACTAGTGACTTCCGACCCCCCGAACCTTCGGGTCAAGCTTCGCCACTGAGCATAACCCCTTTGATAAATAATGTGGTTGGGATATCATAATCATATTTAGTTAATCATATCAATAACAAAGCTACGGTAAGGTCTAAGGAGGGTAAGATGTAGACAACTTTACCTCTATCCCATGGGAATAGGGAAACTGTTTTCAGTGAGACCTCTGGTTCGATAGTGGTTTTGCATCAAACCTTAGATACAATACACATAACACTTAGCCACCTGAACAAGTCCAATTGGTGTATGTACCTCATTGTCTTCTGGCTATAAACGCCACCACATGATGCATGATTAACCGGTTGCCGTTTTTAACATTATTTTTAAGAAATTATTAAAATAACTTTAAAATTAGTGCAATTTTTTTTGCCTCTCGAGGACCACACATATATACGTTACTAGTGGGGTGCCCGCGCGTTGCAGCGGGAAACATAGACACATATAGATTGCCAAGATGAAAAGCTTTAAGATAATTTGTGTTATCGAATAGCCGAACCTATAGCACTACCATTAAAGTAAAGATAATTATATCATTCTTAGTTGTATTACATATCTCTTAATACTGTCAAAATATGAACATTTAAACCACCACAACCATGGATTAAGATATGTTGTTAGAATCTTTATGTAGACACTATAACATTTAATGATTTGAATTCAACGTAATACCTTTTTTTGTAAGTGAAGCAAGTTCATTCCTTACAACGTTTCTCCTACCAGCAACTTCAAAATCAATGTCACTTGTATTTTATGATGCACGTAAGTGTGAACCATTGCAATCTTTCCAGCAAGATCAGGTCGGCTCAACTCTGACGAGCCTTGCAATGATTATCCATTCTTAGAGGTCGAAGCGTTAAATGTAGGTTTGGGTCAAAAAGAGTTATGCTTCAAGTATTAGTCAGGTAAGGTTGGGTTGAAAATCATCTTCCAAAAAAAAAAAAGTATTAGTCGGGTAAGGTTGGGTTGAGCTGACCCACCAACACTTCTTTCCAGTTTTTAGTTTTACAAGTACCTAATGTGCAACATAATATTAAAATAATAATATAACATTTTTTTAATAAAATGATTGGATGGTTGTATATATTTTTCCAAACACTTCAATCTAAAAACACAAAATTAATAATAATAGCAGAGCAAATAGAAATAACCTACAGGTATTAATTATTTAATTTAGTTAAATTACATGAGTAGCCTCATATTATTGCATACATGTTCTATTAGGTGTTACTATAAATTCTTTGTCCTCATTCTCAATTTCAAATTGGATCTTTAGTGAAAAATGAATTTCCCTCAAAACTTATTGGTCGTTTATGCAAGCTAGGTTACTGGTCGTGTATACAAGCTAGGCATCAATGATGCATCCAGGTCGAGTTGCAGGTAAAAAATGTGTTGGGGAATACAATTAATAAGTAAACAAAATACTAATGTTAATTATAAAAACAAACAACAATATGCAAGTAGACTTGTTAAAAAATGGAATGCAACCTGAAATTTGAAATTTTACAAATTGAAAGTGCAGCATGCAGTTTGATACATGTTAGTTGTAGACAAAACATCCTATATATTCTTACCTTAATGTTATTTGGGCCTTCTTTGCATCCGCCAAGAGAGGAAAAGATTCTTCACCCCATTAGTTTTCACTACATGCCACCCCATACTGTGCATCATAAGACCCCTCTTTAAAAAAAAATAAAGCCCCATCTTCAATTGTTAGGCTGGAATCAAAGAACCTAACAACAATAATCATACCGTTATTAAAACAAAAAAAATAATTTTTTTTGCAAAGTTAGACTAAAATATTGGGATGTTTTAATTCTCAACTTTCTTTGGGAATATTTGAATAAATAGTCAACAAAAGGAAGCAGGCGGTGAAACTTAACATGAATCTTGATCTTGTTATTGGTCTTGCAGAAGATGATATTTTGATGATCAAGTTTGTTGAATCAAGAGGAAAAAAGAGGTAAAGTTATATGGGAAATAAGACACACACATAGGTTACACGAATTTGAGCATACTATTAATTTTAAAAAATAATGCATATAGATAAGATAGATATATTTGTAAGGTGAGTAAAATATGTGAAGATGGAATACTTTGAAGACGAACAGCCAGATCATACAGAGACGGAAGGGGCATAATGTGAGGCTGGGTGAAGTCTCAAAGATGGTTCTAAATCGTTGGCTTTTATTCTGAGACCAAATGGGTAGATTAAAGTTTAGCCTACATATAGAGGTGTTAACCATTTGAGAATATTTGGGCCGCTTTTTAGTCAAGTGTCAAAGTTTACCTGTTCTAAACATCTTCATTTCGTTTAAATCATCTTGTATTTTTATTGGGACAATATAATATAAGGAAAAACTAAATCAACTGTTAATACTCTATGCCAGAACATAGCCTAAATGTATCACCATTCACCAGTTAAACCATCTACCTAGAGGTTACAATCCAGCTTATTTAAAGTTTAACAAACACTGTACTCTAGTTGGGGTCTTCGTTATAAAAAACCAAAGGTTGCCAAAATGTTTTTTTAATTAGTTTCTTTGGATTTTATATTTATATGAACGTTCGTATACGCGCACCTGCATTTAGTAACCTATAGAAATGGGTCACAGGTGATAGAAAGCCCTAATACTTGTTCAAAAAGCACCCTAAATACCAATTTGGCCTTGTAGCCTTTTCTTGAGCTGCAATATATGGGAAACATGAAATAACTTCACAAGCTTTTAAATTTAATAGATACACTTTATCAAATCTAGTACATAAACTTTTGTATGACCAGCTAAACTATCTAATTCTTCATAATCTAGTTTATTTATATTTAACCTTGTGGTCTTTTTTTTTTAACACCGGTTTCCACAGTTTTTTTTTTTCAATTTATTTTCTTAAAATGTTAAATTTATATTATTTTAATGTTTGTATTTGCGTACCTGCATTTAGTGGCCTACAGCTTGGGTCACGGGTTATATAAAGTCCCGAGGTTTGTTCGAAAGCACCCTACACACTAAGTTGTTCTTTTAGCCTTTTCTTGAGTTGGAATATCTTCAAACACGACTCAAAACGACAAAGGGAGTTACAAGAAGAAAAAAAACTGAAATTGAAAGAAATCATCAGGATGACAATGTGATAAGTGTGATAAGATGCACTGACATCTTTATTGGGTTTATGCAAAATATATAGTATCTGCTACATATGACTGAATAAGATTCCATAATCAAAATCAGGTTGCAGTTACTGGGTAGAAATCTTTTACACTTGTGTGAATTAAGGAATAAACTGTAAAGGAACATTGCCATTAATGTAATTTCAAAATTCGTAAATCCACAATCTCAACATAAGTCCAATTAAGATCAGCAAACTCGAAGCACAAACCGAAACTTCACAATCAAATACCAAATTTAAGGGCCACATACAATAGTATAGATAAAAAATTCAAAATCAATCTTGCACGTAGCAGTTTGACCTCCAATTCGATTCTTAAACACATCATTAAATCTAAGAACAAAATAAGGAATCGAAGTTTACCTGAGGGCTTGGCGAGCGTGCAGCCCTGTTTAAAAATACGGCAGCAACTTACTGTAACTTTACAAAGCATATACCAAAGTTAAGAATATTTAAGCAATTCCAAAATTGAAAAGAAATTTTTTTTTACTCACACTGATCCAAGAAAAGAACAAATCAAAACCCTATAAAAACAAACATTCATTGAGAATATAAACCAATAATCTATGCATGAATTAAATGTATCAGATCATCATATGGCAAAATAAAAAAAAAAACTAAATGGTGAATAGAGAGACGTACCCGTTTCAAAGAAAACAACACATGAACTTGCAGCAGTGGGTATGGATAAGCTTTAGGTTGAACCATATACACGTTTATTTAATCGATGAACATAAGGGTGATGTCTGCCCTTCGAATTAGAATAGAGAAGTTGAGATTGAGTGTTGGATTGAATCAAAAAGGAAAGAGGAAGAGGCTTACTTTCAGGATATTGGTTTTGCTTGCGAGAGAACTTGATTTTGCCCCTGAATTTGTAGCGAACAATGGAGTTAATGGTGTTGATGATTGATGTACACAATGAAGTGACTTCAATGTACACAATGCATTTCATCCCATTCAATGATGGGGCGTTTCAGAAGAAGAGGGTGGAAGTAACGTGGTGGACTGGTGGGTCGATTGGTCTGGACAAAGGGTATGGAGAGGGTTTCATAGAATTGATGATTAGGTTTCATAAAGTTGATGAGGATGGCAGATTGTTTAGAGGGATAAAGTTACTTGAAGAACTTACAAAGGCTAGTCTAATGTGAAGCATTTAAAATCTGATAATATGCATTGAAATTGATGGGTTACGTAATTGATTCAATAGGCAATGGAATAAATATAGCATAGCATTATAAAAATACATTATAAATATAAAGACTCTTGAACTTGCCCTATTGTTAATAACCATTAATCTTAATATTGATGAGTAAAAGACTAATTTACCCTTTTAGAAATGTATCAAGTGTTTGTACTCTAGGCAACGAAATTTGCAATTACTTAACTTTTGCAGGAATCCTTCCCTCATGCTTTATATATAGTATATAGATATAGATATGCGCACACTGGAAACGAAGCTGAGCGGTTAGGATATAATATGTTTAAAAAAAATAAAAAACGGTTTTAAAGGCTACCTGCCTACTAAAGGCAATGGGTCAACCACGTACTAACGAAGATAAGTTGCAACTGAGCAAGTTTCCACTATAAAGAGTTGCTAATGATCCAACTTTCAAGTTACAACTGAGATCCAACTTACAATTGATAAAAATGATTTGTTACAAAGTTGTTACAATTCACTAGCAAAGGACAAACTTGTAATTTAGCACATATAAATACAAGAGTGTACGTTAATTCGTTAATGTATTTCATCGTTGTACAATCTTAGGTAGTGTTTGGTATGATGGAATGGAAGGGGGAATGGAATGGACCATTACAAGGTAATGAAAAATAGTGTGTTTGGTTGGTTAAAGGAATGGAATCACCCATTCCAAAAGGCATTCCATTCCCTCAAAACCATTCCATCCACCTCCCATGTTTTTTTTTCATTCCATCCCTCATTCACCTTTAATAACAAAGCCATAACCCACCACCACCACCCACCACCATCGTCACCACACACCATCGCTATCGCCACCACCCACCATCACCGTCCCCACCACCGTCGCCCACCACCGCTACCGCCACCACCCACCACCGCCATCACCACCCACTACCACTACCACCATTGTCGCCACCAACCACTACCTTCACCCACCCACCACCACCGCCGCCACCCACCACCACCGTCACCCACCCACCCCCCACCGCCGCCATCAAGCACCGCCCACCCATCAACCACCCACCGCCACCTCCACCACCTACCACCACTGCCGCCGCCACCCAGCACCACCCATCACCGCCGCTGCCTCCTCCACCCACAAGTGCCACTACTAACAATCGTTACCCACCCACCATAACTGCCATCCACCTCCACCCATCGCCACCGTTGTCGCCACCACCCATCACCGTCGTCGCCATCCACCACCACGCTACCGCCACACACTACCACCTACCATCACCACCACCAACCACCACCACTACTCACCATCGTCACCTATCCACCTACACCTTCCACCGTCGCCTCCACCGCCACCACTGTCGCCGCCACCGCCACCGCCACCCACCACACCCGCTACGGCTACATATCACCACCCACCATCACCGCCACTGACCACCACCCACCACCGCCACAAACCACCGATTTTATTCCTTCGTCTTTGTTGTCTATCAAACAACACAAACTAATGTTTTGTTTCATTCCCACATGGCAACCAAACAAGACATGGAATGGTAATGATCCATTCCATTACCCCATCCATTCCATTCCCTCATCTATTCCATTCCCTCATTCATTCCATTACAGCATACCAAACAGACCTTAGAGATCAGTGTGCCACTTGTGTGTGTGATGTTAGAGTATATCATTGTACCATGTTCATATCTAGAGTCTTAGCTACTAGAATTAAATCATTTCTTCATTGTAATATGTAACTTGAATTACGATTATTCATAACAGTGACCGAAGCATTTGATTATGAAAACCTTGATATTATCAATTGTACGAATTGTTAACTTGTTCGTTTATGATCATTTCAATGAAACTAGTAAACACTGGTAATCGATTAACGACCATTTTTATGCAATTAATTCTTAACAATATAGAACTAGGGTACTAGAGTTAGTTCGATCACGTCGACCCTAACACCAACCGAGGCCGCATCAACACCTTTGGTACAAAGTTCTTTTCTACCAATACCCTCGATAGAAACTTGTTAAAATTATTCAATTCCTTTTCAAACACACTAGCACTCTATTCTAATTTCATTCTTGTTGTAGGGCTGCTTGCTGGTTGGGCTATTGGGCAATAGCCCAGTCCCTTTGGTTTTATTTTGTACGCATAGTTGGGCTTTGTGCTGCCTCTTGTAATAGAGATGCACAATTTGGGTACTGTGCCGTACTCAGAACCAGGTAGGAATCTGGTAAGGTCCAATCAGGTATAACTAGTCCCAGGTTCGATAGATATAGATGTATAGTCAATATATCCAGTTAAGATGGGTCCGGGTTCGGTTCCTACCCGAAAACTGGGTACATCCGGTTCTTCTTTAAAACATATTTTTAAGTGTTGGAACTCGAATGTTTAAGTTTAACTTTTTTATATGAAGAAAACAGATTAATAAAACTAAATAAATCATTATTTATTAATTTTTAATATTTCACCAATACAAATTTTTTCTTTCAGTACAACTTTATCTTCCATGAACCGATGCATCATCGACGAGTTCTTCATCGGATACGCTTGAATATAGCCCGTCCTCCAATTCTTCATCGCGTACTTTTACTTCAAGTAATGGTTCATCTTTGAGGTTTGTGTTGTCTTATATACCATCCACTGCATCCAAATGATCTATTAGGCAAATGCACATCTCTATTCACGCGAAAGTGAGTCTTGTTCTTTGTATCGACAATACCCTGCCAATAAGAGAAAAAACAGATTCCAAAGCTATTGTAGAAGCTTGAACGGCTAGGAAATCACGAGCCATGGGTGATAGATTAATGGGATAATCATTTTCCTTTTCTTTTCACCAAGCCAAAAAATATAATTAAATATTTTTTTTTGCTTTACTCCACAATTTTAAACAATGACGTCTACATTTTTTACGAGTTACGTGAATGTAACGAGGTTGAAGCGTATCTCGAATCATGGATGTCAACTAGGAGTTGTCGAAGTGGTTGAACGACAAAGATTCTTGAATCACCAACTTTACTATTCTATCCCGAACCGCATCGGGATTGTAATGAAATATATTACCATCACTACTTAATTCAGGTTGTCCGCCTTCCGGAATTTCATTTAACCCCTTGAAAAATTTGTTCTGATTATGTTTAATCAAAGTAAAGTTTGAATCACATGTCTAAAAATTGCTATAAAACTCTACCAAATCCCAATTGCACCAAATATCCTTGCTACGATTATGCTATTGAACCCCAACAACGAATGAGGCACATGACGAACCGAAACCAACGGATGATGGTGATTTTCTTACCATATCAAGTGTATAAGGAATCAAGAAAGTCTAGAAGAAAGAAAGTGTAAAATGTTAGTAAACCGAGAGTAATTTTGCGTTTTTAACCCGTTTAAGTGAGTTTGAGCTTGGTAATCAACTAATACATCCGATGTGCCCTAAATTACACATGTTTAGATGCACAATTCATCCTATATTAAATACTTTTAGGACTATTATTGGGTAGAAATCTTACAAAATCCTTCGTAACTATAAATTTCAAGATTGTAGACCTCAAAGTGCAAAGGAAGCAAAAATTGAAGAAAAATGTGAATTTCCAAGACAACTGAGAATTAAGGCATGAACTAAGAACAACCTTACCCACTAAAGACAAAGTGCAGAACGGATGAGAGACGGAAGAAATAAAAGGAAGAATCCAAGCATGACCATGGCACCCTTGGCACGGGCGTGCTTCCCCTCCGGTACATACAACATTACCTGTTTTGTAGCCTTTATTAGTCATGTGACTGGCGACGGGTACCCAAGCACGGTCGTGCCAACCTTGGCGCGGACGTGCTTCAACCTTTGGACATGTCTATAAACAGCTGTAGCTTCTTCTCCCAATTTATGCCATTTTCCACCCACTTGAGGACCAGTGGGAAAGCCTTAGGGCCGACCAATCCCTCTTCAAGGGTAAGAACTTTCTATTTTACGTTTATAAAAGATAACGTCGTAGATTAGTTTATTTACTTCCACATTCGAGGGCCTTGAGGATCATTTCATACGCATATGTTCATGGTGTTTGGAGTCTTGTTCTTGATGATGAAACTTCTTGGTTCATATGTTACCATCTTTAAATGGTTGTATCCATATGGTATCATCTAAAATCTTGATGTGTTAGTCGTTTTGCAAATTCTTTGCATGTTTATACTTTTTTACAGGTACCTCTAACTTTAACTAACTTAACTAACTAACAACTAAACTTAATTTTAAATACCTTAAGTATGTATGGCTTCTTGTAGTCACAAACAGATCCAAGGTTCGGTCTCTAGTAGCAAGTCAAATCCCATTATGGGCTTCTGAAAGCCGAACTAGGTTCCAACTAGGTGTAAGACCCTCCCCGCCTAACGGGTCTTAACTCGACAATAAAATGTATTCATGAGTAGTTTTGTAGAAAAAGAGTCGCTAATTTAACCATGGTTTAACATTTCCAAGCGATGTACAAAAATATATTGTTGACCCTATAGTTCATTACAAAAGTTTGGTTTAAAGTATCTATTAACATCACGGAGTTCATAATTTAAAAGCGAAAGCGTCAAAAATTTGTTTAGCATTGCATTCGGCTTTAGCACGGTCATCATCTTTGCTCTCGCCATGGCGTGTCAAAAGCTAGCATCCACAAGAATATGATTAGTTAGTTTTGAGAAATAATCTATATCGAGTAGTTCGCATAGGCAAGGTATCTTGAATATAAAGGAAAAGCGGACAAAAAGGAACCATAGGTCAAATAATAACTTTCCCAAAAACCAAAGCCCAAAGCCGTCGTAGGCTACGACCATTAGGCCGTAACCTTCGATCCCTGAGTTTTGTTGGAATATTGGTCGTCGTAAGCTACGACCCTTGAGCCATAGCTTACGGTTCGAGGGTTCTGTTCGACGGTTGGGACAACAGTCATAGCTTATGGCTTTAAACCGTAAGCTATGGTTTGAACTTCCTGAATTGGTTGTTTTTCAATCACAAGTCCTACACCAAACCTCCCTTAGAGTCCAGCCCATAACCAAGCCATTCGGGTCTCGAAATAGCTTCTAAGTAAGGGTTTAAAAACACGCCTAATAAACTTCCAAGATCCCATTCCTTTTTTTATGTCAACAACATCTATCTACCACTATACAAAGTCGGATAATTGACCCATTAAGAGTTTTTGATATTAACATACCCGATATACTTAATTGCTTTCACATGTTCATACCATGGATCGAAATAATTCATTTCCCTCAAGTTCCGCAGAAGTAGAGGCGAACTTTTCTCGAGGCGAACTTTTGCCGTAGCAAATGCAACATACACCCGTTGATATTCTTGATGTCAAATAGCAGGGATAAGTCACCCGTCATGTGCTCAGAAGCTCCACTATCAACAAACCATAGGCTGTCGATAAGGCCTTGTGGAACTCCCTGCACATACAGTTAGGTAGCGTTTGGTATGATGGAATGAAAGAAGGAATGGAATGGACCATTACGAGGGAATGAAAAATAGTGTGTTTGGTTGGTCACAGGAATGGAATCACCCATTCCAAAAGGCATTCCATTCCCTCAAATCCATTCCATCCAACCCCCATGTTTTTTTTCCATTCCATCCCTCATTCACCCTTCATTAACAACATCATAAGCCACCACCTATCACCACCACCACTAACCACCATAGTCACCACCCACCACCACCACCAACCACCAACCACCATCGTCACCACCCACCACCACCACCAACCACCAACCACCATCATCACCACCACCCACCACCACCACCACCACCACCATCACCCACCACCATCGTCACCACCCACCACCACCGCCACTATCACCCACCACCATAGTCACCACTCACCACCACCGCCACCACCACCACCCCACCACCACCCACCACCACCACCGCCACTATCACCCACCACCATAGTCACCACTCACCACCACCGCCACCACCACCACCCACCACCACCACCGCCACCACCCACCACCACTCACCGCCACCACCACCACCCACCCACCACCACCGCCACTATCACCCACCACCATAGTCACCACTCACCACCACCACCACCACCACCACCACCGCCGCCACCACCACCATCGTCACCACCCACCACCATCACCCACCACCATCGTCACCACCCACCACCATAGTCACCACCGCCGCCACCACCACCCACCACCATCGCCACCACCCACCACCATCACCCATCACCACCACCACGGTCACCACCCACCACCACCGCCGCCACCCACCACCGCCGCCGCCACTCACATATCACCACCCACTATAATCGCCACTAACCACCACCCACCACTGCCACTCACCAGTTACCACCGATTTTATTCCTACGCCTTTTCCTGCCTATCCAACAACACAAGTAATGTTTTGTTTCATTCCGACATGGCAACCAAACAAGACATGGAATGGTAATGATCCATTCCATTACCTTGTCCATTCCATTACCTCGTCCATTCCATTCCCTAAGGATTAGTGGTTATGGGGGACTCAAGCCTTCACGATCTTGGGTCTTCCATCTCCATCCATTTTCTGAAAATCAACCCTCTTTCCATTTGGAGTTGGTTTTGTTTCCGATGGTCCGGTAGCAAAAACTGATGATTCTCCGGTTTTGGTTGGTGATTTGGGCCTCCAAACCGACTCTGGTTTCTTTGGCTTAGCCTTCTTCTTTGCCTTTGGGCTTGAAGGCTTTGGCTTAGATTCCTTTGAGGAACAGTGTTTGGAACCACTTCAGACTTAACTGTACATAGCTCAGACTTAGGGTTAGCCTTTGGCTTAGCTGCAGCCTTAGCTTATGGCTTAGGCGCTGCATCAACCTTAGTAGGAACTGAGCTCCCCCTCATCTGGATAACCTTACCATAAACCGACTTTTGGTTCATAGCAATTTTGTTTCTGTTTTCATAAAAAGTATGCTTCCCTTATTGTTTTTTAGAAAGTTTAAGGGAAACTATTTGTTTTGACCTGCTAGAACTTGGAGCTTCATCAACCTCGATCCTTTTGCGCCTAAATTCAGGGCACGAAGCAACTAAATGCCCATGCTCCCCGCATTTAAAACAAGATATATATTCCTTAAATTTGGGAGCTTCAGACTGCTTCTCCCTTTTGTCCCTGGGTTTGGAAATACTGGCGAAGGTGTTCTTTGGTTTTTGATCCTCAAAACATTGTTCTTGCAAACTAATTTGAGGTCTCTTACCAATATCACTTTCTACTTCTCCAGTAGGTCAGACAAACTCAGTCACATGTTTCTTAGGGTTCTGTTTCTAAGTCGACTTGGGACGGTCATTGGTGTTTTTCTTTGAATTTTTCTTGTTATTTTCATTTGTCTGATTATCATGCCCCTTTTTACCCTTACCCATACCCCATTTTTCTTTCTTAATGGTAATGGTTGATTCTTTTCAAATTTTAGTAATCATGTCAGGATCGATACACTTGATGGGAAGTTACTCATCAGCGTATATCTTATCAGATCCCTTCATTTTATAAAACACTTTCATGACCTCCCTGCTATTAGTAGGTTGAACTTTCGGCTTAGGATCACACAAAATGTGATTTTAGATATGAATTTCCGCATTCTTGGCTAGTGCCTCCCTCTTAGGCTCATCAAACTCATCATTAGTACGTTTGTTTCACAGACACTCATATTATTAGCAATCTCACTAGCACATAGCGTTGGTTTCACATCAGGTTGATGTGGATCTCCAACACTTTCAATGTTAGCTGTTATATCCACAGTCTTTTCCTTTGGTAAAACATCAAAGGTGTGATTTTCAAATCTCACGAGAGGAGGACATTGTGCATATACAGGACTGGTGGGATCGCTTCTTTTCTCCAGGTTGTCAACTATGTGATCAAGAACATACTTGCAGTTCAGATAACTCTCAAGCTTCTTCTTGATCTTTTCATAGTCGCAATTGACAATGGCCACCTGTTTCTTAGTGTCTTCTAACTCATTTATATAGTTATTAATTGCAATTTGTTTGTTAGATAATGTTTTAGACAACTCAGAAACATCCCTTTTATAGGCTTCAATTGGGTTCTTAAAACTTTTTCTTTCGATCTTAAGGCATCATTTGATCGTTGGAATTGTCCTATATCTGCTTAAAGATTCAGATTTTCGTCTACTAAGACTTCATATCTTTACTTATGCTTATCACATTCACCATGTAACAACCGGCAAAATTAAGGTAAATCCGTACTAATTAATTAATGTGTAATTAACGTAATTAAGCGCAAATTCGTGTTAATTGTTTAACTGATACCTTAGAGAATAGTAAATTCCCCATAAGATGCAAAGGAATGCACACGTTTAATGTTAAAACATGATGGAATCATGAGCGAATAAACTTGTCCGGAACGGACGTTGGTGATTACCCGGTTAAAATTAAATAAACGAAAAGGATCCCGGACACCCAGGATTTAAAATAACGTGTATTTTCACAAAATATAATGTGTTTTGGACCTCCAAAACCATAAGTGAAAACTTTACATACAAATCTCCCGGTAACGAATAAAGTGCGCGTATCGCACCCGGTACGCGTTTAACTTATAATTTCACCCAACGAAAGCCTAATTAATCAACCAACACTTAAACTAGGCTATGTTTAAGGGTTATTAGAGGCTATTATAATATCTAAATAACGCGTGATTAAAATCCGATTAATACCTGAACGAAACCCGAACGCTAAGTGTGAAGTATAACTTATTATTTAGCAAGTGTTTTGTGTTGTGGACCCCACCAAACCCACCCCTAAAACCGGCCCCAACCCTCCCCATGCTTATAATCTTCTTTTTGTACTAAACAATCTAGGAGAGATCATATGTATGCATGTATGTATGGGGTAATCTTGATAAGATTGTATGTGAGATTACATGTCCTTAAGAGATTTATAAAATCCTTCTTTTTCTTTTGTTAATGTTCGGCTCAAACACCCTCATATGATCCACCAAAGATCATCCAAGTACCTAGTATCATATTATAAAAGATTTGAATCTAGTGTGAGATCTTATAAATCTTAGAAGATCATGTGTATAATCTATAAAAGATATGAGCATAACATTGGATCAAAACACAAAAGAAAAATCTCTTCTTTTCTTCTCCTCTTGAGTCGTGAACCACCATCAACCACATACACACTTTCTTCAAGTTTAAACACTCCAAATTCCTTCATAAACATCCATTTTCCAAACCCCAATTGTGTGTTTCAAGATTGGAGCTTAACCACCTAGGAAGAACACACTAAACCCCCATCAAAATCAAGCATTTTTAGCTTCCCTAGCCTTGTGCTAGTTGTAAGTATTCTTGATCTTGATCTTGTCTTTCAAAGTTTATATTTATTATCTGTTTTTTTTTTTTTTTAATAATAATTTCATTTCATTCAGTAAACCAAAATACGAAAATTACATCATAATAGAGGGTAGACGGGCAACAAGCTGCGCCGCCACCCCTTTCTGAATTGCGAAACCTAGTCTACTAAAGACAAATCCTTGCCCCCTGGGGATGAAACATTGCTGTGGACGACCCGTTGGACCCTGGTCAAGAAACGAATAGCTTCTGGCGCCAGGGAGCCAAATGTGTCAAAGGCCAGAGGGATAAAGACATGTTGGTTATCTGCACAAGCTTTAGCGTGTTTTGGTCAAAAATTACATAGTAGAAATAATTTTGTATTCCAAATTAGAAATTGTGAGGTAGTGCGCTAAAAATGTAAATTTATTGTTAAAACCAGTTATATTCTGAAAATGCTTAGTCAGGATGTTAAAAGGAATAAATAAGTTACAACTATGCTCGGGATGGCTTAAGTTTGCTTCGGGATGGATAGTTATATCCTCGGGATGGAAATGTTTGGAATGAACTAATTAAGGAGTAAAACACAAAGAACAACACTCGATATACGAGGAAAGCCCTTGATCAATTGTAGATCGCCGACATAAAACCTCAGGAGTAGACTAGGCCCCTGCCTTGTTTGTTAGTATTAATTTTCTAAAATAGTACAACTTTGGATGAGTAAGTGGGCAAGTGTACTAAGATTATAACGATTGTGTGAGTATTTCTAAGTGTAAGTGTGCAGCTATAGTGTAAGCAATGTGCAAGTAAGTGTCCTATACTCGTCCAATACTCCCATTTATATAGTACATGAGAGTAACTAAAGAATCCCGTGAGATCCGCTAAGTAGTTAAGGTTCTTCAATGTTGTGTAACAGCTGCTCCAGGTGAACGTTGGAGGTCTTCAACAGAAAGTAGTCGTTGGTTAATGGTTTCTCCTTAGCTAGTCAATGATCCAGCTGTTTCCTTGTTTATCGCCGATATTAAATGTGCATCAGTTACAAGTTTGACTCCATCTTCAATCATAGACCATGAGTTACATTCCTATCTTTGACTTCTTCAATTGAGGATTATAATATAGACATTGCTGAGCATTAAAATCTATATTATAACTTAGTTGTACCTGCAATCATATAAGAAAGCTAATTCGTTAGTTCATTCTCAGGATGTGCACATGCTGAATTACTGTTACATCCTAAAGTCAGCAGAGTCCTTTAGCATCCTGAGGATGGTACATTAGGGATGTAAGGTAAAATCATCATGAGGATATTCACCCACAACAATTGTCCCCAAAAAATATGTTATTGTTAATATCTTTCAAGATAAAAATATTTTTTAATCTAAATATCTTCTCTGGTGATTGGTGGGATGTCTTGTCTGGATGATAACGGCTATTTTCTCGGCGGTAATTATGTGATGACTGTTACAAACATCATCCTCTACCCTCTATATCTAGAGCTTGATCCCTTCCTTTATAATCACATTTGATTTTTAAGAAGGTAATTTCTCTCTTCTTTCTTCCACTTTTCTCTTTACCCCTGCAAAGAATGTTAGTAATATTCTGAAGAGGGCAAAAAGATCCACAAGAGCTTCGGGGAGTGTGGGAGCTTCCAGTGACTTCATCCCCCAAAACCACTTGAGTCATCCTGAACAGGAGATCTGTTCTTTTGATGACAAGGAGATTCGAGCCCTAAAAAGCTCAAAAGTCTTCCCAAGTTCTGCTGAGTTTTGTCCTTATGATTCTCATGCAAGATCAGACTTTGCATCTCCTACATGGGTCTGCTTCCTGTACTTACCATCCCTTCTAGGGTTGAGGTATCCTTTTCCCAAGTTTATCAAAGATTTCTTTGATATTACTGGGATGGGTTATTACCAAGCCATGCCTGAACTTTGGAAGATTCTGATGGTTGGTAGTAGGCTCGTCGAAGATCATGGTGTCCATCTTCAAGTGGGAGACCTGGCTCATGTTTATAAATTGAGGACACACGGTTCCCACCGTTATGTTCTTCAAGTTATAGAAAAGGAACCACCCTTTCTGCTTAATGTGGTCAAATCTGAGAAAAATTGGAAAACAAAGTTCTTTTTTGTTAAGAGGAGTTCTATTCCTTATGGGGATGAGATTCCTCTTTATTGGTTAAAAGTGGTAAAATTATTTTTAGTGTTCTTATAAAAATTTTAGTTACATCCTGAAGATGCTAACACTCTGAAACCTTTTGTTCAACAGGTGTGTTTCCTTTGCCAAGTTTGCCACCCCTTTGAATGACGTTTTTCTGCGGTGTGGAGTTGTTTACAAGTTACCTGAATCAGTAAGGACCTTCGTAGTGGAAGAAAGTGATACCACCAGCCAAGCCTCCAAGATGTCTGGTAAGCATGTTATGTTACATCCTAAGGATGTTTATCTTTTTATTTATCTACTAACCCTGTTATTATCTTAGCCTCAGCCAAGAAACCTGCTTCTTTTGACCTGGACGATATTGATAGCATGGATACCAAAGTGTCCTCTCCCTCTCCTTCACGCTCCAAGATGGTCACTCCTCCTTCCAACCCCCCTAAAACTAGGGCTGTTGCTGCTGCTTCAAAGAAAAGGAAGGGAAGTGCTACTACTGCTATTGCTCAGGAGGTCACCCCTTTCGAGGGGTTGAGCTGTAATGAGATTTTAAGCAAGATCTCCCAATTCGCTCTTCAGGTATGGTCCTATCCTGAGAATAATACCGTTATATTAATGAAAAAAGTTTAAGAATACTTACCTTTCCTTTTTCTTGTCAGGGCCATGAGTATTTATCAAAGTCTCTAGATGTTGTTGCTCAAGAACTTCATGAAGCCTAGACCAAGCTTGAAGATGTTCAGAATATTTTTCATCAAAAGGGCAAATTTCTTGAGGCCAAGCTGGCGGAGATTGAGGCTGAACTGAATAGAGCGAAGGCTGAGCATGCTAAAGCCCTGTTGGATCAGGAGAAGGAGGTAGAGGATCATAGGAATGGGCTCATCAAGTCTACTACTATTTCTGTCTTTCAAGACAGGGTGAAAATGGCTCTCCAGGCCAAGGATCCAGGATTCGATCAGAATACCTGGGACATTGAGGCTTGGAAGGAAAAAAATAAGAGCCTAGGTGGCAAAGAAGTGGTCTATGAGCCTGTTCCTGTTGCTCATCCTGAGGATGTGGCTAAGGATCCTGATGATGCAGAGGTGAACGCAGCGGAGGCCAAGATTGCTAAGGTGGTGAAGGACCTTCCACTGGGCGATGAAGGATGTGTTGACTAGGCCGAAGCCCACTTTTTATTTGATCTTTGTGGTTGTGTTTGGTAGCACAATTTCAGACAATTATTAAAATGTAATAACTTAGGATATTATAAGGTTTGTGGTGGAGGGATCTTGGTTTCAAGACGAAGCCCCAAATCTTTTTGCTGACCCTGGACTATAGATGTTGACCCCTGGTGGATGGGTCCTGGTTTTGGATGAAGGCAGGGGTTGACATCAAATTTTGACTTATGATGCATAATAATATATGGTAACAATCTTTTGACGCTATTGTTCCTGTGTTCTTTATTTCCTTTGATATTCTGCAAACATTAGCAAACATTTAGGTTGTAAAGGAATAATTGAAAATAATACCTTTTGTATTTTCTCTATTGAATAATTCTTCTGATCTTGCCATATTCTTCATAAGTTCTTCTCATCGTCAGGATGGTCTTCATTATCCTGAGGTTGTCATCAGTTTCTTCTTCATCCTTGGGGTGGTCATGAATCTTAAGGATGTCCCCAGTTTCTTTTTCATCCTTGGGATGATCTTGCATTCTGAGGATGTCCCCAGTGTAATATCTTCAATATAGATTTTAAGTATACAATCCTTCATAAGAAAGAATTGTGTTTTGATAATATCCTATAAATGAAAACTTTGTTTTTATACTGGCGACTTAGGCCCTTGGTATAACTGGGATCAAAAACCTTTTTGTAATATCTTGGTGATAAAACCACTATGTACAATCTTGAGAATAACTGGCGACAAAGCCCTTAGGAATAACCGGCGACAAGGCCCTTAGGAACAACTGGCGACAAGGCCCTGGTGACTTAGACCAAAGAGACATTGAAAAATGTCTAAACCTTAAGAGCTCCATCGTATATCTCAAAGATAATGAAATTGTCAGCCACTTTTACATGGACT
Source organism: Ambrosia x helenae (assembly GCA_030844895.1). Lineage (NCBI taxonomy): Eukaryota > Viridiplantae > Streptophyta > Magnoliopsida > Asterales > Asteraceae > Ambrosia > Ambrosia x helenae. The sequence goes on along the minus strand of CM061232.1, from coordinate 45,407,506 downwards.
GGTCTCACCATCTCGAGAATATACATGGGCATCGTGCGCACCAGGCGAGGGTTGCTAACCCAATGAGAAAGGTGAAAACCTTTAAACCTTAGGAAGGTGTCAGACACCACAACGGAGGAGAGGGTTGCTAGCCCTAGTCTTCTAAGCATTCCATCTTTAGGATGGTAATATGCTGCAAAATTCTCAGGATGGACTATTTCTAGACCATGTTTAGTGAAAATATAATCGATCGAAATAAATCAAGGATAAGTACTTACATATGGAGATGATTCATCTCTATCAGCCTTCACCTTCATCCCACCTGTGATTCGGACCATGGTTTCTCTTCCAGAGAGATCAGTCACATGCATCCCTAGGCATGGTAGTATTTTAAGTGAATAGCATTCCACGCTCTTGGTAGAATTTCTCCTTCCATTGTTGACAGCCAATATACTCCTTTACCAGCTTCGGAATCGATCAGGTATGGACCTTCCCATTTGGGAGCTAGCTTACCATCGCTTGGTTTTGTTGTATTTTGGAAGGCTTTTCTTAATACCAAGTCTCCCACTTGAAATCTTCTTATCCTGATGTTCTTGTTGTAAGCTTTGGCAATCCTTTGTTGATATGCTTCCATCCTTAATTTAGTAGCATCCCTGAGTTCGTCCACAGTTTCCAAATCTTGAATTAATGCTTCGGAATTGGTAGTTGCATCCTGAAGATGTTTTCTTGCTGTAGGCATGACCATCTCTGTTGGCAGCATTGCTTCTGTTCTAAAGACCAAGGAGAAAGGTGTCTGACCAGTAGCATTCTTGGAAGTAGTCCTATCAGCCCAAAGTACAAATGGAGGTTCTTCAGCTCATTTCCCTTTCTTTTCCCCAAGTTTCTTTTTCAAGTTGTTGACGATGATTTTGTTTGAGGATTCTGCTTGTCCATTAGCTTGAGGATGGACTGGTGTTGAAGTTACCATCTTGATCCCCCAACTCTCACAAAAGTCAGTTGTTCTTTTGCTAATGAATTGAGAGCCATTGTCACAAATGATTTCAGAAGGTAATCTAGTTAGGATATTTCTTTTGATGCATGAGACCACCTCTTTATCTCTGACCTGCACAAATGCTTCAGCTTCAATCCATTTTGAGAAGTAGTCTGTAACACCCCAAAATTTCTAAACCGTATTTTGTGATATTATAAACACACATGGATTTTTATTGAATCGAACGAATCCTGACTTATACGAAATTCCTAATCTAGGGAAATAACCTCGTTAACCTTGTTAGCTAAACAAGGCTAAAACAATTACATGAGAATAACTTGGTAGAGCAAGTTAACTAGTAAATATTTGACAAAACATGGGAGGGGCTAAACTTGCCCAACAACCAAACTTGAGTTTGGTTAAGTAAAAAAAAGGGAAGATCAACATATGCAGGTGCATATGTCGATCAAAACACACACACTAAGCTAAAACCTCCAATTCTCACTCAAATCAAGCCAAAATCAAAGGGGAAAATCATGCATTAAGCAAAAGGGATCATCTAAGGTCCAACACACCTAAAGGTATCAATTATTTGGTTTAATTTGATGTATACTTCATGTATGAACATGGTGAGAATTCTAGGGTGTTTTGTAAATGTTAAATTAGTGATCATTAAAGGTTGTTCTAGCATTAGGGAACCTTAATCATGTTCAATCTAGTAAAAAAAAAGATGTTAATACATGCATGTTTTGTGTGATTCATGTGAAATTGTTGAATATGTGAAAGGTGGGTTTTGTCATTAGTTGAGGACCACACCTAATTTATAATCGTAGCATCTTCTAAGCATGAAGCTGTGAATTTGTGAACTAGAAAGTAATATTAACTTGCTAGAGGTATTAATTTTTACTATTGGTGGATCCATGAGGTCCCCAAGTCTTAAAATTAAAGCTAGGAAATTCACGCCTACCAAGTGTTTGATAAAATGCCTCAATGAAACTCGATTTCATTTAGGCATAGATAATTTGTGAAAACTTGTATATTGGTGAAACACGATAAAAAATGCATGTAGACAAGTAAAGATTAGGTTTTAACAACCTAAGTGATAATTCACCTCATAGGTGCGGATACAAGAGGCCTTAGATAGCCAAGGAGTCTTGGGTTGCGGTAAAGAGGAAGCACGCATAAGGTAAGTCACTCGATGACTTAATTCTTAATATGTCTCTAGTATGTTTATATGCTTAATTATACCTTTGTATATGCATTTGGGAATTAGACATTAAAATGTCACAAAAAGAAGCATAAATAAGATACACGATTCATAGAAGATGGCCTTAGATGAAGGTTGTTAATATCCCAATTAGACTATCGGGTCAATTGGGTAAAATGCTAGATAGACAATAGCTTAGGCCAAGAGTTAACATTAAGCCGGTAATGAATTTGTGCTAGTTGCTTGGTGTATTCATAGACTCAATGTTATCTACCTCAAGCTAGTCTAGAAGCAAAAAGGGCGCGATCCAAGGTAAGTCATAATCATGACTTTGAACTTGATATTATTGTGATCGAATGTTTCTATTAGTTTATGGAATGCCATGGTCCTCTTAGACATGTGTAAATTGGAAATATTGGTAAACCTTGTGAACGTGTGGGCCGGGCAACTAAAACCAAGTAAAAATGGCTCATGGAGTCATAGACATGATGGTATCGCCACAACGGCAACATGTGCAAGGTGAATTCGTAATTAAACTCAAAATATTGGGTGTACAAACATGCGAGGATTACAAGTCTTAGTTGGAACCATAGGAGATCAAACTATGGGTGTTGATAGATATCATTAAAACGAAGCATAATTATCCTATGGGGTAATTTAGATGAAATGTGATCATAGATATCATTAAAAAGGGATTTGGATAAACTATATAGGCATATTGTAGTTCCACATCTCAAACAAAGCATGAAAGTAGTGGAAATCCACCTTAACGAGTCAATTGATTCATACCGATTAAGGTAGGGGAAACCGAACGTGTGAATTATTGTAGTTTTGATCGTCAAGGGCTACCAAATACCATGGTATTAGGCTTGGAAACTCAACCAATGTTTCATCAAAGTATGGCCAAAATAATGTCTAAGTAAGTTTTGATAAAGTGGAAAATTGGCTAAGTATAAAAAAAAAGAGATGAAGATGGCAACTTTCGGGTCATTTTGGCCCGTCGCGCTGCGTGACCAGGGAAGTGCATTCTCGTCTCGCTACGCGACGACCGATCGCGCTACGTGACGAGCTCGTCGCGCTACGCGACGAACACCATGATCTAATTTTTCTCATTTTTATCATTTGTATCCAATCCTATTCAATCCTATATATGTTTAATGGCTTAAATGTCTTGTAAAAACTTTTAGGTAAGAAGAATTGGAGTCGGAAGATGATCACACCATAAATCAAGAACCGAACGCTCGAGACTTGATCGTTTCCGTGACTTTTGAACATGAATATGAAATGTTTTACAATAAAGCATTTAATCTACTATGTTGTACTAAACCGTTTAGTGACTAGATATTAATGTTTTAAAGTAAATTATGAAAGGTTTTGGATTTTCAATTTCCAAACCAAGTATATTATCGCTTGATTGTCCGTATTACAGGTAGGGTCTTACAAGTGGTATCTGAGCCCAAGGTAAAACGAGTTAAGCGTTCGGTTCAAGTATGATCATCAATCTGGTATGGAATTCATTTCCAAAGTTATCTTAGTCTAGTCGAAATGTTATGTATCATTTATGAACATGAAATCAATAAGGAATAAATCATAGGAAAGATGCTTTAAACAATTCAAAACTTGGAAACACACCAATTACACAGTAATGGTGGGCCAAGGCTCAGCCAAAACGGAAATTGGAAAACATGTTTGCATTGCAAAACAATGCAAACCGAAAAAAAAAAACGAAATCAGCATACTAAAGAAAATTAACAAAAGAGGTTTCATTAAACCAAACAGGCGACTGGGAATTGTCTATTTGGGAAGTATCGTGACGAACATGACGAGATCACCAGTGTCATGTGCGAATTGCTTACCCTGGCCAGGTAAGTGTTAAACACATGATACGGTGGGCTTCTTGTGTTCTTTATGCGTACGTTCCATGTAGCAAGGACTAGGTCGGGAGAAAAGGGCATGTGAAACTTCCGACTATATGACTCGTGGGGTCATAGAACGCGGGAGTAATGCCGAACCAATAAAGATCCGGTAGACCGGGTATGTAAAACCGATGCATAAACGACCCGCGATGCCATAGAGCCAAATGTATTTCCACAATGTTTACACGGATTAGTAAATAAACTTGAACCTTAATCAAGGTTGAGTCATATACAGATTCAGTTTGGAAATAGGCTTGAACCTTAATCAAGGTTGAGTCATAATAAAACTCGAACCTTTATAGAAAGTTAAATCCGTAAATTGACTTGAACCTTAATCAAAGGTTAAGTAATAATAAAACTAGAACCTTTATAAAAGGTTAAATTCGCAACTAGACTTGAACTTTAAATAAGGTTAAGTCATAATAAAACACAAACGTTTATATAAGGTTAAATTCATAAAAGGGACTTGAACCTTGATCAAAGGTTGAGTCATAATCACACTCAGACCTCAATAAAGGTTAATCCGTAAAAAGGACTTGAACCTTAATCAAAGGTTAAGTCGTAAACACACTTAAATCTTAGTTAAGAGTTAACAAGCAAATAGACTTCAACCTTAGTCCAAGGTTAAGTCCTAAATACATTCAAACCAAAATCAAAGGCCAATTTCCTAAATGGATTTGGACCTTAACAAAAGGGTAAATAATGATCACCTTGAGACATAATCGAGAATTTAGTCGTAAGTAGACTTGAACTTTAATCAAAGGATCAGGTCATAATCACATTTGAACCTTGAGAATAGGTTAAACTGTAAGGAAACTTAAACCTTAATCGAAGGTTAAGACATAGTCAAACTCAAACTTGAACGGGAAATCGATCAAGCAGTAAAAGTCAAACCTTAACGAGAGGTTAAATCATAAACCACTCTGAACCTCATCTAAAGGGTAAACTTTTAACGAGTCTAAACTATACCCGAGGGCCAATTCGTATACCAAGGGAACCCCGTACTGTGGTAAGACAAAAGCCAAGATTAGGACTAAGCTTAAGGTTAAGTTGTACTTAAACTTGACTCATATTTAATTGTGAAAGTCTACGGGCAAATGTGAACTATAAATTCGTGAAAGTCTACGGGCAAGTGTGAACTATACGTCACACTAATCATAATGAATTCGTGAAATCCTACGGGCAATGTGAATTATGAGTCACATTAATCATAATGAATTCGTGAAATCCTACGGGCAAATGTGAACTATGCGACACCTTAATCATAATGAATTAGTGAAAGCCTACGGGCAAATGTGAACCATGTGTCACCCTAATCATAATGATTCCGTGAAAGCCTACGGAAAAATGTGAACTAAGAATCACATTAAATCATAACGAGCTGTGAACCACGGGAAACCAAGGACTACGCGTCTCGTTAAACTCGAATGCAAATGAGAATAGAACCCGCGGGGAAGTGTGAACTATGATTCACACGAAATTGAACTAAAAACATGGTTTTAGACCGTGAAACGACATGTTAAATAAAAGAAGAAAAGTAAACACTAAATCAAATATGGGGCTCGTAGGAGACCCTGGAAACTGGGGGTGCATCTGCACCAGAGAAACAATCCTAGCCTCGAGCAAGGATCGTGTGAGAGTAAACGATGATACATGATGAATGAGCAAACAATTTGAACTCTACATTATATAGAAGGCTCTGAATCATAGAAATGAAGGCAATGCCTTCACAGTAAACCAACGTGGTCTGCTGCACAACTATGCATATAAATACTAAATAAACAAAACATAAGTAAATAGACTTGTGTGAATAAATATGGTAATGTTACACCATGAAGCAAAGATGAGTAGGAACTCTTTTGAGAAACGCTGAATTGGTCCAAGGGCAATAAGTCCCAAGGGACATAAATAAACAGAAACGAGTCATAGCACAGAAACGGAACCAACAAGCGTAGACCATAAAAGGAATTGCCTTGGGACCAAAGTGCCTCACGAAATTAAATAAAAACATAATCCGGCAGGGGATGTGAAGACAGGGTGTCATATACGAAATAATACCTAGATAAATAAAAGAGTCGGAAGACTCGGGTTAAACATCAAATAAGATGCTTGCTAGAGCTAAAAATTTAAATTCGAAAGGTTGGATAAAAAGGGGCCACAAACCCTATGCTAATTCTATAGATAGGATGAATATCCTGAAAGCTCAGGCCACACGGGGAAAAGATAAAGGTGGTCAACTACCTGGAATTGGCTTCAACTAAGAGTTGAAACTCACAAACTAAAATTCGGATAAAATGATACCAATGCGCATTAAAGAATACAGGAGATAGGCTAAATGTTATCTAAGGTATTATATGGAGGATTCCATTGAATATCCGAACTCTGACTGAGTAATACGAAATACTAGCCTAGGCGAGGGCCTCTGAACTAGGACATATATACATGTTAAACGGAAGTTTGACTCTTATAAAGTCCAACAAACTTAACTCAGAATTTTGGCGAACGGTATGTAGAAACACATCAAAAGTCGTAGTCATTGGATTGGATGACTGACTAAAGAAAGCGACTTATGATACTTAAGTCTACTTATAACCGAAAACTTGGTGATTTAACTATTCACGGAGTTAGGAATCGGGGTAGTAGCAAAACGATCGATAGACGTTAGTAGTCTAATGATAGCTAGGCAATCAATAAAAGGTTCAAACAGGTCAAGTGAAATCGTCACCACCTTGACCCGGAGGAATGCATAAATATAACTAAACCTAGTGTCATGTTAAAACACACATTAAAAAGGACACGCGTTGTCTATGACAAAGAAAACTTGAGGTATGGAAAGGACTCGATGCTTTCGGTAAAACCATGGCATTATAAGAGGCCTTTGAGCCGAAATCAATCAGAAATTAAAACGACGTTGAGTGTGGGTGAAGGTCTTCGGGAAGTCGTCTGATAACCAAACCCAATATGCGCCTCAGTGCATAGAAATGATTCTAAGCAGAGTGAATAATTAAATGTATACCCTAAGCCTTCGAGGACTTAGGGGTTCTAAACACACAGAGGAGTTAGATGGATGAATCTTGGACAAACCAGGACACCTGCGGATGCCACAACGGCAACATGTGCAAGGTGAATTCGTAATTAAACTCAAAATATTGGGTGGGATTACAAGTCTTAGTGGTAACCATAGTAGATCTAACTATGGGTGTTGATAAACATCATTAAAACAAAGCAGAATTATCCTATGGGGTAATTTAGATGAATGTGATCATAGATATCATTAAAAAGGGCTTTGGATAAACTATATAGGCATATTGTAGTTCCACATCTCAAATGAAGCTTGAAAGTAGTGGAAATCCACCTTAAAGGGTCAATTGATTCATACCGATTAAGGTAGGGGATACCGAACGTGTGAATTATTGTAGTCTTGATCGTCAAGGGCTACCAATTACCATGGTATTAGGCTTGGAAACTCAACCAATGTTTCATCAAAGTATGGACAAAATAATGTCTAAGTAAGTTGTGATAAAGTGGAAAATTGGCTAAGTATAAAAAAAAGATGAAGATGGCAACTTTCTGGTCATTTTGGCCCGTCGCGCTGCGTGACCAGGGAAGTGCATTCTCGTCGCGCTACGTGACGACCCGTCATGCTACGTGACGAGCTCGTCGCGCTACGCGATGAACACCAGGATCCAATTTTTCTCATTTTTATCATTTATATCCAATCCTATTCAATCCTATATATGTTTAATGGCTTAAATGTCTTGTAAAAAACTCTTAAGTAAGAAGAATTGGAGTCGGAAGATGATTACACCATAAATCAAGAATCGAACGCTCGAGACTCGATCGCTTCCGCGACTTTTGAACACGAATATGAAATGTTTTACAATAAAGCATTTAATCTACTATGTTGTACTAAACCGTGTAGTGACTAGATGTTTTAAAGTAAATTATGAAAGGTTTTGTATTTTCAATTTCCAAACCAAGTATGTTATCGCTTAATTGTCCGTATTACGGGTAGGGTCTTACATAGTCTGTCATTACTAGCATGAATACTTTTCCTCCAGGAGCTTTGGGTAGCTTTCCCACTATGTCCATTCCCCATTTCATGAAGGGCCATGTTGAAATAATAGGATGTAGTGGTTCAGCAGGCTGGTGAAGGATGTTGCTATGTCTTTGGCATGCATCACCACCTTTTGGGAATATAGCATGGCATCCTTCTTTATAGTAGGCCAATAGTATCCCGTCCTCAAAGTCTTTGAGTAGAGAGATCTTCCTCTTGTATGGTTTCCACAGTCTCCTTCATGAATGTCTTTGAGCACTTCGTTTGCTTCATTCTTGTTGAGACACCTCAAATATGGACCTGCAATATTGTCTATAATTGTAAATTTAGATACCTTTATCCTGAAAGCCTTTGGATTTTCCTCATTAGGAATGACATCTTCTTGTAAATATATTCATTATGGGAGTCATCCATGATGAATCGTCTTGTTCCTGAGTGGCTAAAACAGTGATATCCTCAGGATGGTCTGTTTTAACCTCAGGATGTGCCTGGCTCTCCTCAGGATGCCACTCTTCAATCACTGGTTTCAGTATGTGGTTGATGGGAATCTTGGATCCTTCTGGTAGATTAAGGAGGATCCTAGGTTTGCTAAGGCGCCAGCTTCAGCATTTTCTTCCCTAGGTACCTGTGTTAGTGAAAAATTCTACAAAAGAAGTAGCTAAATTTTTAACAATTTCAAGATAAATGGCTAACTTTTGTCCTTTTACTGCATATGATCCATTGAAATGGTTATTAATCAACACACAATCAACAAGGACTTCAATATTAATAACATGCATATCTCTAGCAGTTGTAAACCATCAATGAGAGCTTCATACTCAGCCTCATTATTGGTTGTTTGAAATGCACATCTAATGGCATGGGTATCTTGTCCCCTTGTGGCGATTTTAGTAGTATTCCTAGACCGGTGCCTATTCGAAGCACCATCAGTGTAAAGAGTCCATTTTTCCAAATTTTCATTTAGTTGTTGAACTTCAGACTCTACTTCACTCAGGATGTCACTACTGAAATCAGCCACAAAGTCTGCTAGAGCCTGTGACTTGATTGCATTTCTAGGCTCATATTCTAAGTCAAAAGCACTTAATTTAACTGACCCATTTTGCCATTCTTCCAGACATTTCAGGTTTTATTAATACATTCTTATGGGGTAATTTGTTTGAACATATATTTTATGTTTTCAAAATAGTGCCTTAACTTAGTAGAAGCCATTATTAAGCCAAGATTAGTTTTTTCGAGATGTGAATACCTGGTTTCAGCATCTAGTAGAGTTTTACTTACATAATAGACAGGATGTTGTTGCTCTTCGAAGTCCTTTACCAATACAGCACTTATTGCATTCCCAGAAACTGTAAGATATAGCTTGAGAGGTTCTCCATCCTCAGGTTCATCAATAATGGAGCTGCTGCAAGATACTCTTTTAGCTTCTTCAATGCTTCTTCATGTCTCTGTCCGTCGAATTTGTTTTCTTATTCTTATTCAGGATGTCGTAGGAATTCTTTGCATTCTCTAAGGATTTCGAGATGAATCTATTCAGGGCTGCTATCCTGCCAGTCAGCCTTTGCACATCCTTAATATTTCTTGGGGATTTGAGATCAAGGATGGCCTTTATTTGTTCAGGGCTGGCTTCTATCCCTCTTTTTGTTACCAAATATCCAAGAAACTTTCCAGCTCCAACTCCAAAATGGCATTTTGTTGGGTTTAACTTATGTTGTAAGCATCCAGGATGTCAAAAGCTTCTTTGAGATCCCGAAGATGATCTTCTGCTTCTTGGATTTTACTACTATGTCGTCAATGTAGACCTCCATCGTGTCCCCAATCTTCTCTTTGAACATCATGTTCACTAGCCTTTGATAAGTGGCACCTGCATTTTTTAGTCCGAATGGCATGGCTATATAACAATAGATACCTGATGGTGTCATGACGCTGTGTCCTCCTGATCATCTAGTTCCATCTGTATCTGTTGGAATCCTGA